>CM038215.1:300983423-301053840 GCA_021442155.1 Cymbidium sinense
CGTTGCATTTTCTACTTTTTCATCTCTATTTTGAAAACATTTGTATAAGTGTATGTCAAATTCCATTCATCAAAACTTGACCATTTTCGTCCTATGTTTTCACTGCATAACATCTTAATGATTGCTAAGAAATGATGAATTTCAACCTTAAGTCTTTGGAAAGCTCCTTAACACATGATTGCTAAGAAGGGTGTCTTCATTCATAGCCAATGCTACTTCATTATTAATGGCTAATAATAAGGTAAACACTTAATGATGGAATCTTAAGATGTTGATAAGATTTACAAATCTACAAATCATGCAAACCCATCAAATCTTCCTAAAACATCAAGCCAAACAACCTCATTAATCTACAATTCACTCCAAGTTTGGAGAGGTGATTAACAATGGCTTACATATAGGAAGTTTCAAACCTTCATCCAAATAAAAAATACCCCACATAAGAGAAAATCAAGTTAATTGCATCAAATCTTACGTCAAACAAACAAACAAACAAAAAAAACAAAAATTCAAGCTCTCACATATGAAGGGCTCTAAAAGTTTATTTTTCTCTCTTTCCTAAGAGATCAAGGCTCTGCTTGATTTGATCTTTAAAGATCACTCCTTATGACCACTAGAAAACAACCCTAGAACCCCTTATAAAATTAAGTGGAACAATGATTTTTAGATAAACATTAAATATAAACATGATAACAATGTAAGAATTGCTACATACAAAATTTAAACAAAAAACATTAAAAATTAACATTTATCTTTTAAAAATAATTTGCTTAGATAAAATTTAACTTTAAGGTTCTAGCACTTAGAGTTTGGATCAAGATAAGGTCTTTATGAACTCATGGCTAGAAACTCAAATGAAAAGCATGAAAAAAGAAAAAACAAAAGAATCTAATATTTTGCTAGCAGAAAAAAAAGAAGAAGAAGAAACGGCCAATATAGAACTCTCTATGTTAGAAGGGAAGCTTGCTTACAACAAAAAATGAGACAAGTTAATATTTGCGGTGAACCTTGATTAAGAAATTATAAAATATAGTATGAACTCCCAAATCTTTAGAAACAACCAAATTTCATATTGTGATGATATGAATCCAATAATTGGATAAGGTCCATTGGTTTTGCTCATTTAGGTTTCCGTTGAAAATTAATGACAAAATAGGAAACAATCTAGTAATGGTCATAAATTCATAGTCAAAGATTCTCCACCACATTGACATTTATAAAAGACTCTAAAAGAGTTCATAATTTTGGTTTCCTAGTAAATCCACACAAGAAAGTATATTGCTTGTTCAATTTCTCCCTTTAAACTTAGGCCATATCTTCTTTGCAAAACATGGTATATTTTTGATCTTATCTTGTCTTCTCTCACCTAAAATGTATCTTGATTGTTTGTACTTCATTTGTATCACTTTTTTCTTTAGACTAGTGAAATTTTCAAAACAATATTAAGTAGTAAAATAAAAATCAAAATTCCAACATTCAATCTTATCATGCAAGAAATCCTCCGATTTATGGTGACTCTTGTCTACAAACCCCTCTTTAGTGGCATACATATGAAATCAGGTGGTTCTTGAATTGAAAAAAATAAATCTCTTATCAATCGTGTATTCACACCCTTCATAAAGAGAGAGGCATCCTTCAAGAACCTTAAAAACATTTTGATAGGCCTTCTTCAAAAGCCAAACCTCTATCATCAATTACAGTGCCAAATTGTTAAATCAATGAACATAATTAAGTTTTCCATATCAGCTATCCTATAAAAAGGCTACATTTTTTTACCAAAATTTAGCTTCCTTTATATTCAAATATTATAAAGGAATACTCCACAACAAAAATGCAGATATTCCTAGTCATGTCTTGTTGATAATGAAGCCCGTTAATACAATTACTCACATATCTTCATCATTAAAAACAATGCATACCAATGCTTATATTATAGAGTAACTTAAAGAGACCTATTTCTTGTTAATTCTATTATATTATTTGTAATGAAATTAAGGATGTGACTCATCTATCCCTTTCCACTTTTCTGACATGGATGAGTATTCCTTTTAAAGGTTTGTGGTCATGCATGTCCCAAATATATCTCTGTGAGTTTCTTATCAATGAATTTTATGTTAATAGCATAGTTGGACATGTTCAACATAATAAAACTACCTCCCTCAAGATGCTGCTGAAGCTATTGGCCAATGTAGCTCTTGTCAACTAAGTGAAACTATGAAACAAATAGTTGGAATTGTAAAATCCTTTACCTAATCCCTAAATGTTCCCTGAACTATTTATAGAAGTTCATTTTAGTCCCATACGATCTAAAGTTTCAAATGAATACCTTGACTCTTCAAATATAAATCAAAATAATGCAACTCTAGATCAAAATAATGCAACAGTTAGAAACACTACTTAATTTGATTGAAATTACAAACGAAATTTATAAATGAGAAGGAAACAAAGGTATTTACCCAATTTTTTTTTTTATTTACATAGAATACATTAATTTCTCATCTCGTTCATGAACTTTGTGTGAAATTTTCATCAAATTAAACAACAATTCTAACTTTGGACAATTTTGGATTAGGTTTGCTCAATCATTTGCATTAATGATATTAAATCATACAAAAGAGTATAAATGCACAACAATACTACACAACATGCCTTGGAACACTTTCCCGTTGATTTCAACTTCGTAGGATTCCATAACTTCTTGGATTGCAGCACCAACATCTGAGAGTCGTACATCTATTCCAGATTCCTGTACATGTCACAAACATCAAACCTTTTAAATTTTTGAAGCTTAAAACCTATAAGCAGTTTCTTTAACATAACTACAACTTAATTTTGTTTAGGAAACTTCCCAAAGTTCATTGACCAGGAAAAATGCCTGAATCGTAAATAGTTATGCCAGCTGTATTTCAAGATTTTATTAAAGCAGCAAGGAGTAAACACGTAAGAAGAATGGAAAAACAATATCAAATCAATAATTTTCTTTCATAAAGCAACATGACGTTAACAAGCTTGTAGTTATTTAAAAAGGTCTCCGCACTGCAATGGGCCATGGAAGGTTAAAGACAGAAAACACTAGAACTCTATAATTAAAGAACCAATGATCAAATTCAGTTAACTAGATTGGACAAAATACTTGTAATTAATGTTAGTATAATTTAATAGCAAACACTATGAAAGAAAGAAATAACCAAATACAAACCACAAAACTGACAATGATAACCAAGGAATCAGGATCTTTTTGGTTTTGTAACTCATCAAACTTTTATTTTTAAGTAATGAAATTGTAACCTTAGCAAAAACATCTTATTACTGGTCAACAATACTCAAATAATAAGGGAATGATGCATGCTACAGATGACATGTCTATATGCCTATTAGCACATAAATTATTGTGGGCACTAAAATGTGCCCAATCTCTTGATGAAGAGAGTTTAAATTACTGCCGATAAAATTTTCAGAAGGCTGATGAATTTACAAATAAGACTACCCAGAAATTTTGGCCTCCTTTAGATCTGGTTCAAAGTTTCTTATAGGTGCAAACCTCTGTAGTTAAATACCCCTATCAGAGATGAGAAAACTTTCGATTAAAGCTAGTTGTTAAATCACTGAAGACACACATATAATAGCAGTAATTTAAATTTGACATTTAAGAAATTTGCTAATATCAACTTAAAATAAATTTTAAGGAAAATGATGACACATATCTGATTTAGATCTCATGGTTATCATCTGGGGTTGTTGTAGCCCCTAGCCTACTTAATCAGAAGAGATAGTCAACCCAACCTGATTGAAGGATCCTTATCTGCAGTCATGAATTGCTTCATCCAAGAGAGTCTACAAGACTTGGGGTGATGTTTGTCTCCACCTCAACTTTTTGCCTTATTAGATGCATCCTATGGTTTGTAATATAGAAAATATCAAACCTAAATGATGCTTTTTCTTATCTTAAAAGAAAGTTTATAGTTTATGTTGGATCGGAATTTGTGCATAGGTGACACTTGATCCAATTCTACGCGATTAGCTAGGTAAACAGAGTAGGGCTTAAAAGGAAATCTAAGTAGAGGATGAGTAGGTGAAGGGCAAAAAGAGTCCATTATAGCTAATGAACAACAAAAATAAACTAAATCCACAAAAAAGTCTTTCAACCTTTTATTCATAAGATGATGAAGGCTTAAAAAAATAACACGTGGACTATTCTCAATACAAGCACATGCGCTCACCCTAAAATGACTATGATTAGCAAAACCTTTGATCAGCTTTGCGAGTAGATAATTGCTTGGGCTCTATAAGTTAGTGTCAAAGGTGAGTCATCAAGAGCGAGTGCCCAAGGCAAGACTTCCACCAAGTTGTGAGTGAAAGAGATTGGTCATTGAAGTGAATTTATATTAAGTGTCCAAGACAAGTACTAGAGACAAGCAGCCCTTGTGGAATTCATGGTGGGCTTTCTACGAGTTTCTTTCATGATATTAAATGTGCCGAGTAGACTCTGATAGGAAAGTAAGTCTTTCTTGAGATGAATTTTCCATTTGATAAGTTCTCCATGATGGGTTCCTTCTGCATGGATTAGATAGAGGAGACCATTAGGAAGTCTTCACATGATCAGACATGCTTGACCACACTAACTTTGGCTCACCCTCTTAGTTGAATGTATTTCATGTACATTAATTCCCCGATTCTCTTCTTGAAAAGGCAACTTGCGAAAAAAAAAGAGGTGATTCAATATGAGTATTAAGTGACGAATAACAATAAATAAATGCAATTTACTGTAGAGTCCTTTTGACTTTTCATGGGAGTTGCACCATGAGATTAATTATCTAATATGACACGTGCATGAGCACTGCTAATAAATAAGAGTAAGTGGTTTGCAGAGCAATGTTTCTCCGAAAATTATTTCGGGTTACTTCAATTCTCTACCAAGATTCTGGATAATGTTAACAACTACAAGCTTCAAAAAACCTTCATCCACAAGCACTAGGTGACTAAAGTTGAAGTCAAAAAATCGAGATTAAGCTAGTCGCCAATGCGTGGAGATTCAAATAGTTAGGTGAGAGGTGATGCACGCCAATTTAGAATATGAAAATTCCCCTCATTAAGAGACAAGTGAGGAGCTTGTGGCTATTCAATCGCCATTTAGGATGCCGAGTCCAAATGATGATAGTGTAGATGTGTTATATTAGCCTTCTTTAGCGATAACTCCAACTTAGCTTATCCTCTTTTTATGAAAAACTCTTTTATAATATGTTAGTTTGGCAAGTGTTTTATTTTACTTATAAGTGGGATCGATGAGTACTCCTATCCTATGTTGAAAGAAATGTCTTCATGTGACTTTATAAGGTAAGAATCCCTTGCTCATTTTTCGAAGCATTTCTATTTGAGGAGTTGATTATGTAATGCTCCAACAAGTCTAGAATTTACTTAACTTTGGGCAAGTTTTTAGATCGAGAGCTAAGTGAGACGAAGGCTTTGGGACTTTCCAGTTAATAGCCGGTTTTCCTGCAAGGCTGTCCTATTTAGCTCTAGATTCCTAACTTACCCTTAGTGTCTTGAATAAGGAGTTTCCCCTCCTTGACTTCTCACTAATTCTCACCAGTGTGATTCCAGATTAGGGGAAGGTAACAAGCTCCTAGGTGACTACTCATGGGGCATCTTCAAGGTTTGGTGCAGCTATTAAGTGTGACTAGCCTTTGCCACATCTACTCATGAGGCATCTCCACCTCAACCATGTGAAAAAAATATAGAGGACACAAAAGAGTCTACAATGACCGCACTGATTGGGTAAGTGAGGGTCTTATAAAGAGGACTCGACTTACATCAAAGCCACATTTGAGGTGAATATTAAGAGAATCCAGCCATGTGAATACCAAGAGAATCTCAGCTATAGAAGATAAGATTTTGAGCTTCTCAAAAGCGACCTTTGCTGCACTCCTTTTTTTTTTTTTTTTTTGCTCTTCACATCTATATATAACAACAGCTAGTTTTCCTCACCCAACACTTGCTCCATAACAATGAAATCAATGAAAGTCAACAAGCACTTGAATTTTATATTGAATCTACACAATTCCATCATGTAAGCAGTGATTTTCTTGATCTTTAAGTACTCCACATAGGAATCAATCTAGCTCAATGAGCAGTCTTCATCCACTTACATTACTTCATTTTCTTCTATATTGAGATGACTTTCTTCATTAGCAGTTGGCCATCAAGATTCCTTGATTTTGTTAATAAAATGAAGAATTTGAGTTGTTCTAAAGTATTCACATCAACTGACTTCAACTTTCTGAAGAGGTATCTTTATCTTTGCAGACTTTGTCTTGAATGTCATGCCTATAGTTTGTTTAAGTCACCATCAACTATGAATCCGAGTATGTAAAGAGATGCTTGTGTAATGCCCAAAATTTTAAAAAAAAAGAGGTAATTTAAAATTTTATATATTGTGTTGTCCCACTTTTCACACACCTCGAAAATCATCATGCACATTTTTATAAAATTCTACTCTCAATTTTGATCTTTTTGATATAAAGAAGTATATATACATTTTGGTTATATTACTAATTATAAACTAATCTTATTAAAATTTACTATTTAACAATTTATTTACTGTAGCAATTCAATCTATTTTTCCACTAAAGTTTGCATGCATTGGCGGATGTATTGGTGAGGTAGTGACTTAATTAGATTTAAAAGCTAATATTTATAAAATAAGTTAACATTACTTATAATATAACCTATTATCCCATATTTCTTCCTCATGCATCCTGTTTTCCTCACTGTTTTGTGGGGTAGCCTCCTGCAGCGAGAGAAACCACGAGAATTGAGAAAGCTGAAGGAATATTATGGCTGTTGGTGTCATTTTTAAGGGGAATTCAGGTAATATTATTTACATATGTAGGGTTCAAGGATTAAACCAATTGCTATAAATCGACTATTTTATGAATATATCTTGGGTAAAAAAGTTATAATGAAGATGATGATAGTAATCTTAGAGTTTAACTCTTGTAGGTTGGATTCTGCTTGGTGTCAGAGGGGTTGTTGATAATATAATGTTGGAATAACCAGCCTTATCAACTATTTTGGCCAACAGGCCGAGTGACTATCCTTATATTTTATAGGAGTTACTCGTTGCAGCAAGTGCTTGTCAAAAGCATAGAATTTAAGACCAAATCGGTCCCTCAACTATTTATGAAGGACTAATTTAACTAAAGGAGGGCGATTTGGTTAACTATATGATAAAGGACCAAGTTGGTCCTTTCGTTTGAAATTTAACGGAAAGTTGTAGAGAAATAGTTGAAGGACCGATTTTGGCTTATTATATAAAACAAAGAGACAAGCTTTTGTATTGTACAATTTTAGGAGACTATAAAATTTTATTTTGATATCTTTAGTTGCTCTATATTTATATTAATATTTGATATTACACGCTTTCAAATATGTGACTTAAATATAAATTGATTATTAGAAGAATTTAAAATAACATAATATATTCATAATAATTTGGCGAGACTTAGTTTTCACCTATTTGTTTTGAATTCTCACAAGTAGGGATGAATTGGTGGAAGTTGTGTTTAATTGAGTCGAAATTACATTCTCGACCATGAGATAAAGAAGGTCGTTTGGGGTGTGACAGCTTAGCCCCTACTCCCATCAAAAGTCTCAATCCTATGATTAAGGCAACATACTTGGCCTAATTATTGGTGGCTTGAAACATGATTCTCATGGCCTATTTCAAGACGAATCCCATTGGGCTTCTTAAGATGACCCTTGTACCTTTTTTTTGTTTCCCTAATGCTCCATTTATATATGGCATCCACAACTGATTTTCTTTACATGCCACTTGCTCCTTAGTGCTTAAAACAATAAAATCAATGAAGTCAACTAGTGTTTGGCCATTGAAAACTATTTTTGGCATATAAGAAATATCAAACTTGCTCTACTATACTAATTATTTCAATAATCTTCTCGAGTGTTTAAGCTTGGCGACTACAACCTTGACCAAGTGATCGATGAAAAATTGCATCATATGTATTTGGAAGTAAGGATGGAGTTGGAGGGATATGATGAGTGCTAGCACCAACTTCTACATGATTGAGTAACTTAACTCGACACCTCGGAATATTACTTTCCTTCCTCTTGTATGTGTACAAAGCTCATGGCATCCTCCTTGACTCCCAAGTATAGTAGCAGGTTCTCATTAGGTTGTGGGTTTTGCAGCAATGGTGGTGAAGAGAGAAGATTTTTCAGCTGTTGAATGGTGGCTTTCCACGCAAACTGCTTTGCACTCCTAAAAATCTTAAATAAAGGCAAACATCTTTCTCTTGACTCAGGAGTACCCACCTAACAAGGTGCGTTGTATGTACAGTTTATATGGCTGTTTCTGCCACACTATTAAAGATGAGTGTATTAACAAGTATAATCAAATGAACCTATAGCATCTCTTATCTATTAGTCATTGATCAAAAATATATATATATATATAAATCTCAGAATATCAAAGATGCAGTATAATACATACCCTGATCCCAGTGTTTGTGGCTTCCCTTGAAGCTTCAAGCAATGGATGATACATGGGATTAAATGCAACTGTAAATGCACAGTCAACTATATGTCCTGAAACAGAAAAAAATAAATCACGAAATGGTAACATCAGCAATTAATAAATATTATAAATGTTGTAAAACATAAGAAAAATAATAAATATAAAAACCAACAATCCCAGAAAAAAAAAATATCACCAAATGAAGAAATTACCATCAACTTGTGTTCCAAAATCCAACTTCATCACATCATCATACTGGGTACAGTTTTATCACCAGAATTAGGTGTCCAATGAGCTGCAACCCTAGCAAAATAAAGATTCAGTATTGCCACTGAACACGTATAAAACTGCACGTCTGTGATGCATCTCAGCACAGCTTGAATGCATACATGCTAATACAGCGAATGAGAGAAAGGAAAGGTAGGAAAGAGGGCAGAGCAAAAAGAATTTAGTAGTACCAATTCAAAGAACACCCTGTAGGAAGGCAATTCCTGATTGAAGTCCACTCTCTTTAATCAGTTTCCGAACCATATTTTCCAAGGTTTCACAGAGTTCAATCATTAGGATTCCTGGCTTCAGGATGCTCCGGATATAATTCCTAACCTAATCATTTATGATATAAATGGTGTAGTTGTCAAACCAAAAAACAATATGCTCCATTTGACATAGACTTCAGATAAAGATAAAAGAAAAGGCTAACTTAATATCCATCAGACCTAACCTGTCTATGAACTTCAGCGGCTCGACGAACAGCATTGTAAATAGGTTTTTCTAAGCGCTCAAGCTCCCTTTTCTCTTCAGAAGTTGTCCTCCACAAATTGCTGATCAAAAGATTGTCAAAATCATAAAAGTACAAATATCTAGAACAAAATTGTAAATAAAGACTAATACAAAACAAGTTCCTAATTAGAAACGATGATTTATTTGCTCTGATCATTTTTCATAATATCCATGATTTCCAATTATTATGGAAGTTCTTCAAACACCCTCAAATGGATGGAAAGCCGTTAGAAATAGGCAGCTTTTACAACCACAAGTAAATTTTTGGCATGCAGTAAACAGAATATAACTTTATCACTAATAGTAGTTCCAAGATATTACATTTCACATAATGCACTTACTCATCCTTGTAATGATGAATTTCGCCCACAGGATATTCCCCAGATGAAAATAATTCATCAACAGGAATTGATGGTGGATTGGTCTGATGAAGGGATTGAACAAAGGGCAGATTAGTCTGATCAAGTGTCTCTTTCTTTTCCTACAAAAATGGGATAACTGCTATAAAGAAACTGACTTTAAAAGATTTTAATGCTAAAAAGTACAAGGCACATACTTTGACTTGTTTCTTTTCTTCTTCTTTGTAGACCCTGATCAAAATATCAAAAATGTGCAAGTAAATAGCATTTCATATTTTTCTCATAATTAAATCTATGTATGCTACGTATGTATGCACAATAAAAATAAATTGATTATTAACCTCATCCAAATTTATTATTATTATTATGTGATGTCTAAGATGTTAAGTCATGTTTGTTTACACTAATCATTTTGCAAACTTAAAGTTATCTTATGTTTGGTCTAAATTTTTTTCTTCCAATTCCTTTCACATCAATTTTCTATTGCATTTCATTTCAATCCTATTATCATGCCAAAGTTACCTAACAAATTTACAGTACTTTATTTCCAATAAATGCTACTCTTAAACTCTTAAAATCTCTCTAACATAATTTAAGTTTGTCGATGACCTTTTTTGTCTAACACTAGATCACAATGTGTTTGATCGTAGTCACAGAAAACACCAAAAAGATAGCACAATTACATAAGGATAGAGAATATTAAAAAATATGCTTGATTGCAAGTATGTAGGTGACTTCTTGGAATGTTTATGGTGTTGGTATTTTTCATAATACAAGTGTAAGAAATTAACACAAAGAAAAGGATGAAGGTACATCTTTATTAAGTACCTTCCATTTCTATGATCGATTGATCTACGCACGGTGGGGTCATGATACAATGTGAGCCTAATCCAGTCAAAATTGAAGTCGGTGATGATCATTGAATGAAAGATCACATGAAATTAATTCAAAGTACCTCATTCATGCACAAAATTCTCAAATATTATTCATTTTACAAAGTAAACAATTTCAATGCGATCAAAATGCCAAAATCATTAAGAAAGCGGGAATCATGACCAATTCAATCAAATGAAAAAAAATAACATTCGCCGAATGCAACATTACATAAATCAAAGTCGAAATGCTTCGATTTCACTTTAGCATCGTCAATTCAGAAAACGGAATACCCTGACGTGATTGAAATGCCAAGCTTTTTAAAAAGAGCACGGGTATTGTGTGGGGACTAGCAAAAAAATTACGTACACACTAGACTACAACACCAAATTCAACATACAGGAACATTTGCATCCAAATATCAATGTGTAAAAAAAATCTTAATATAAAAGTTAATTAAAATAAAACTATGATCATAGGTATTAATTTATGAAAAGTTAAGTATTTATATATATATATATTATAAAATATTAATAATAATATAACAATTAAAATAAATTAATTTTTTAATTGATTAACATTATTTTTTTATAAATCTTACTGCTATTAAAAACAAAGAAATTTAAAAATTAAAATTAAATTAATATTTTTATTCAAAAATCAAACTAAATGTTGCATTAGGATTGCAATGCTAAATTTTAATCTTACTTCCTCCCTAAATGTCCTATCCCACTGTTTAAAATTGTGCAATAAGAGGCATTTCTCAAGTTGTGCCTCAACACAATTTAGCGCCTAAGTGCAATGAGGCACCCACCTTATTTTGCAAGGTGCACACCTCCCAAAATCAGGTTTTAATTTTGTTTATATTACATATGTGCTCTAACCTCTCAAAAGTAAACTCTCTCTTCCCTTAGAAGTCAATTGAGCCATGCGAGCCCTTGACTTGCTATTGTGCGGCCGACTTGACTCTCACTACTCATTGTGCTTTGTCTACTACAACAATTACAAAGCACATATTTCTTTATATTTATTCTTCAATAATTCTCTTTGTAAGCTAGTCTTTTTCTTTTCCATATCTTCATTTTTTTTGTTTGCTTAGTTAGGATTTTTTGGTTCATTTCTTTAATTTAAATTTTTGAGGTTTTACAATATGGTTGGAGAAAAGAGAAGAACACAATTGGATATAGCATGAACCTAGCTTAGAAATATAGTGTGCAAGTTAATATCAAAGGGGTGAGAAGACCTATTTATATTTAAAATATAATTACATGATAAAGTTTGAAAGTGTAGTGTAAGAATGAAAGAGCATCTATCCACGAAAGAAGAAATTTGCTTATATGCAAAAGCGACAATGACAAAACACCTAATACAATAACAGTTTAATGATAGGGTAGATGTTCTTATATTTTGGTAATGGGCATAGTGCAAAGGATTCTTCATTTTCATTATCATTACAATGTAGCAAAGGTGCATGGGGACACATAGATTGACGACAATGATGATGATATGAGGGTGATCCATCATATTTCTCCTGAACATGCAAGGGAGGCGCATAACCGTGTATGCATGGATATTAAAAGATTTTTGTTTGAACATGTCATTTCATTTAATGTGGAGATCTCCATCTTAGATCAATATAGTCTATTTAATAAAATCTTATAGTCGAAGGCTTAGACCTCCTACAATATATGAATTGAGGACTTGGATATTGAAAAAAAAGGGTTAATATAAAAAAAACTATTAAGGAGATTAGGAGAACATAGGCATAGATTAGAGTTACCAGCCTACTAATGGATGGTCAGATATCAACAATAGAAGCTTGATTAATATCTTGGTGAATAATCTATATGACATAATTTTCTTGAAGTATGTAGATGCATCATGTAAAGTGAATGATGCAAACTACCTTTTTGGCAGTCTAGATAGAATAATTGAGAAAATCGGAGAGAACTCTGCTGTACAAGTTATCATTAATAATGATAGTGCTTATAGGGTTCTTGGAAAAAAATTTGATAGAGAAGATGAAACACATGTCTTAGACACCATGTGCCGCACATTGTATAAATCTTATCCTTTAGAGACTTGGTGACTTATCTCAATATAAAAATGCTTTGATCAAAGTAAAAAAAATTAGTAAATTTATTTATAACCACAATTGGATGCTTATACTAATGAGAAAGTTTACAAAGAACGAACTTATACAACTTGTTACTGCTAGATTTGCCACTACTCACCTAACATATTGGATGTTTGGCAACCTTTAGAAGCTATGTTCACCTCTACTCAGTGGTTGAGTAGTACTTGGACTAGTAAGCCTGAAAGATTTTGGATAAGTGTGCATCATGCCATAATGACAATCAAACCCTTAATTCAACTAAAGATGATAGATGCAAAAAGAAAAGCTAGCCATCCAATTCATTTATATGCAATAGATGAGGTTGATAAGAAAATTGCACAAAATTGGGAGGAGAAGAATCAAAATATAAGAAAATTTGAAAAATAGGAGCTTCAGCTTCATCGCCATTTACATGCCACTAAATAATATTTAAATCCCTAATTTCAATATGCTAAGTATAAGTCAACCAAATCTGAGATCAAATTTGGTTTATACCACTACATGGATAGATTGATTGAATATGTATTTAAGAGGATAGATTTACAACTTGTTACATTTAAGATAAGAAATGTTTATTTGGATTGTAGCAAGCTAAAGATACCATCACAAAACATTCCCTAGATAATTTTTATAGTTTCTTCAGTTAGAGTTCAAAACTTTTTAAAATTTAGTTGCTATTGCCTAATGCCTATTTAACTTTATTTTTTCCAAAAATAGTTAAATGGTAAATTTAATTTGGTGATATCACTCCAAACCTATAATAATTTGATGTTAAAATACCTGAGATTATTGGTTCGTCATCTAACTATGAAGGAAATTAGAGTACATATAATCAAGTTCATGCTAATAGAAAAAATCATCTAACAATATGAAGGATAAACTGTTTAATATATACTAGGTATAGCAAGAGATTAAAAAAATAAATAATTGAAGAAATAAAGACTGATGAAGATTTCTTAGTATTCAATGTGGTGCCATTAGATGATGAATGGCTAGTTAATGATATCCACGAAGTTACTTTTGCTAATTTGTAAGAAGAAATTTTCAATGTTGATTATTTTGATGAGGGCAGAAAAAAAGGCTAGTATTAATAGGTCTAGTACAACACAAAAAAAAATTGAAAGAAAAGATATTTAAAAGTTGTAGTTGTAACCATCAAAAGTCTTTTTTTTAAGCATAATTAATATTCTTATTGATTTTTCTTTATTAGAAAAGAGGAAAATGATAGAGTTTGAAGATGAGGAAGATTGGGAGAATATTGAAACTCCTAAAGATGAGCAATCAAGAAGACTATTTATTATAATGATGATTTAAATGAAGATCTATTGAGTGATAAGAGTAATAAAATTTTTTGAATTTAGATATTTATATTATTATTGCTTCTATTTAGAGTGCCTTAGGAAAACATTGTTATGTTATTATGTTATTTTGAGTTGTTATGGTGGCTTATATTTTTGTGACACTATTTGTTTCATTAGTGTTCAACTTAATACTTTTTCATTTGATGTTTTTCACTTTGCACAATTTTTTTATTGTGAGGCATGCCTCACCTCCGATAGAAAATGCCTTAATACCCAAAGCTCAATTTTAAACATTGCCCCATCCTTTACTACTGGATCTAGAAAAAAAAAACAAAATAGAAAGAAATAAGATACCTAATACTAACTGTTTGCTGGCTCCCCTTCATTTTTCCTCCTCACTCCTTTGGTGTTCCTCCATGCTTCTTATATCATATCAAGTCTCTTCACTATTCTAGCAAGTAACCTAATCCACTCCCTTCCCTCATTTTTGGCACCATCCCATGCATCATCGCCACATGACCATCATGCGTGAGCGCCTCTTCACTCACCTTTCTATCTCTCAAACAAGAGATCCAAGACTGCCACTCTCTCCCTTTCTCATTCCTTCGACCACACCAGTCTCCCTCACAAGCCAACTACCTTTGTCCATGCTCCTTTGCCCTCCCGTTCTATTTCATGTGAGTAGATCATGCCTCATTCCACTCTCGTTTTCCCAGTGCCGACAACAACCCTACGGACCACCAAATCTCCCTCTCAAACTCGTTGACCCAAGCGCCACAGCCAACTGAACCTAGCTCCCACCTGCATCACCTATTTCTTTATTTCTTTGAACCACTAAGAAAATCAATTTAGAAATTTAAATATACGTTTGACTATAGTGAGCAGTATTATATCCCATCATTTGGCCATGTTTGTATGATTCGGGAAAGGATTCTACGTGCACAGTTGAAACAAAAAAGGGAAGATAAAAGAGTGGTAATGATGTGCATGTGACCTGAGTTACGCTAAAACAAGACTCATTATACCATATTACAGGCAGATTTATAAAGTCAGAAGCAACCACATATGATGAATTCAGCAGAATTATACCATGGGAATGATAAATCAGTAACTCAAAAAAACCTGATCTTGCTTATATTTGTCCAATCAGCATAATTCTCTGCACGAGTTTCCAATAAAAAGTACATGTTATCAAATATGTTTGAATGCATCACCATCCCTAACATTTTTCTCATCCAGGAACTCTTTTGTCCTTGTCCCCATTTCCGCAGAAACAACTTATAACATTGCTACCCTAACTTGTAACAGCAAAAAAAGGATTGTCACAGTCCAAACTCACTTAACTAAACAACAAACCAAATAATAGTCATTTTACAACTTCAAAGAAGGGTTTAGGGTTAAGGCGTGTTGTTGTTCTACAGTTGCTGTAATTTTGGACTTGATTTATTTGCATCGAACAGTTAAAAGAAGGCATGTCACAAATAACCTGGTTTGGCATGCCATGGTATAGCATGCAAGTATAATTAAGCAGTAAAAGACATCTTTTGAACTGTGAAGATAGATATGCACAACCTCAACGGTTGAATAGTCTGCTAGCACCTCTTCATCAGATTTCTTGTTCTTATCAGGACAACATGAAGGCTTCTTGTCACTACTTTCTTCCAATGAAAAATCAATATTCACAAAGTCCTACAGAATTTACATACAAGACAGCATATCATGTAATGAATGAAAGTAAAGAAATTGAGTAGGAAACAGAGTTAAGTCAAGTAGTTTAATATATTATTTGAGTACTTATCAATACAACTAGGGAGCTCAATGGTCATTGATAAGATTGGGTTGGTTAAAACATATGGAGGATTAAAAATTAAAAGCTTTGGCACTCTAAATTGAAATCAATCTTAATTATTGAGCTCATTCCAAAAAATTAATTCATGAAATAAATATTCCAATACATTCTTCATAGACACCAAGAAACACTGGCAATATAAATGAACAAGTCAAGTTGATTATTACATTAAAGTTAGCTCATATATTTTCTTGAGTTTACACAAACTTGAATATGATCTCTAATTTAAAATCTTATTCAAACTTATTTATTTAATTTATTTTCACGTTTGCACCATAATTGAGCTTTAATCAAGTTAAACAAATTAAAATTAAAATGAATTAATTTAAAATTCTAATGATTTAAACATACTGAACATAAATGTATACAGAAATGGTCAACAAAATTTAAATAATAAATTAATATTATTTCTACCGTCTCTTTGAAATCCCAATATTACCAAAAAATTATTAAACACAAACTCTTCTTATACTGAAACTAATTTAATTTATCATTTTTAAAGTATAAGATGGAAGAAAGCGTATTACAAGTTATTAAATAAACAACAAAAGCATCATTATATAATAGTTTTATCAGGTTTTTTACAAACTAGTTAAGTGGCAAACATATTCTTGAGCTTCTATTTTTGTTCAAACTTTCTTAATTATCTCAGTAAATGAAAATTAATAAGCTTTATATGAATACGTATTAAATTATTAATCAAATATACTAATTCGCTTACAAATGATTGTATTTTAAGAGTCCTTAAAATGCCAATTCTTCAACTTGAGCTAAACAAGCAAAACGATAAGTACAACATTATGAATGTAAAGTATTACAGTAATTAAAAAAAGTAATCAGCGTAATAGGCTCAGCTTCATTAATAAGACTTGTCTTGCAAGAAACACACATTTAGTAATATCTCAATAAAATATCAGTCCCACAAGTCATGAAAAGTGTAGTAAATACAAAAATTAAAAAATAAAAAATAAAAAAAATAATCACATGATAAAAAATTTGCCACTCAAATATAACATTTCATGAAGTTCAAGTATTTGCCCTGTAAAAGTTCAACCTGACTTTCACTTTGTTGAGCAAGATGTAACCCTTTCATATCAAGAATGCCTTCCTAAGCATATATCAGTTCCACCCATATCCACTATACTCCCAGTGCAACAATCTAATAACATTAACAGCAGAGACAACAATTTATAATCAAGAAAGTCAGTGATAAAGCCTTAAACAACAAATAAAACATTTAGTAAAGCATCAACATCTATCTCGAAGAGCATATAGGCTTTAGGTTATAAAACATAAGTACTTATGTCATCCAAGATGAATATTAAAGGAAGTTCTACATATTTCACAATCTCTAATGTTAAAGATCATACAGTAAACTTTGGGTTACATAACATAAGCATTCATATTATCCAAGGTTTTAAATATTCAGGAAGATCCATGTATTTCACAAATATTACTACTTCCCAAAATATAGTAATATTATATAAAAAACATGGTGAAACCCAAGAGATAATCTTGGCTGCATGCCATTCAAGCTTGAAGTATATATTGGAGACAGATAGAGAGAGGGGGGCGGGGGAATAAAAAGAGTGAAAAGCTAACAAGTAATCCAACTAGTTTTATTTTAAGGCACCATAAAAGTGCTGAAACAGTAAGGACTTGGAAAATTGACTTGGAGAAAAATGAAAACAGGACCAATTGCTTTGCTAGGTATTGATCTCGTTAGAATGGTAAGATGGATTTCCATCATAAGGTTTTAATTTAACTCACTTATACCGACTGTATTATATGCCACAGGAAGAGTAGAATAATCTTGCGAATCAGCAGTGACGTTTAATACTAACAATTTCAAAAAGGTAACACCAAATAGAATAAGGCAAATGTTGATGATAATTATCTGATACTAACAAATCTAATTATTTAGAAATCCCATTTTAGGACTACCACTTTAACACCTTTACCAACTAATAATAGCAATTGTAAATCTTTGGACTTCTTATTGGAGAGTGGGGGAATGAGAACCAATTATTTTTGCTACATGGTTCTTCTTAAATATGATGATAAGTTAACACCATAAATTTTTTTTTTAACACATCTCCTTTGTGATCGCTTAGAGCACCTCTTCCAACAAAAGGTACTCACCATGCATTGACTGCATGCCCAAACATGGTCTTTCCCGCAAAAACATATATAATAGCTACAGTGGTTGAAAAATCATCTTCCAAAATAGCGATATCACCACCAAATGGAACAATAAATGCATTCTTATTTTCCACATTTCAAATAAATTCTAATAACATGTTTGTGTTACATGCTACAAAGAGTATATTTATCTTGTGATTTGGCAGTGTCATCAAAGATCACCCAATTGATAAAGTTAACAACAAATAATAGAGATAATGCTAATGATAATGACCATATAATCCTAAAAAATCTAATTTATTTATAAAGCCCATCTTAGAGCGTTCTTCTACAACTTTTACCAACATAAATGACATAATTGTAACTTTTTAGGTTGTTTATTTCATCCTAGCATATACTCTTTTAAATTTTGTAAATTATTTGCCAATGTAAATAAATGAGCAAAAGTTATTTTATGCAAATTGAACTGCATGATTTTTTTGAGGTATTTTTCTTCAATAAATTGATGCTAAGAGCATGCACCCTAATTTTCCTTTTTAGTCTATTCTATTAATGTATAGGGTTGTTAGTGTGACTATTAATGACCTTTCTAGTGAGTTTTCTCCACTAACTTTAAACAAACACAAACTAAACCTTAGAATTCATTAGAAATTCTCGAATCCATTGTGATCCCATCATAATTCTAGAAAAAGGTAGAATGTGAAAATTCCAAAACTCCAGCTAGAATAATCCATATCAGAAGGCCAACACATTAAATTTTAGTATTTTAACAATAGCAGCATGACATCCATATGATAACCACATGTGCAAGGGAACCAAAATGCATTGGGTGGGGCAAAATGGTAACTACTTTATTTTCTGTATAAACCAAAACTATTTTCAGAAACGTCAAATAGAAGAAAATTATAACTAAACAAAGCCTCAGCATGTAGATAATAAGCAGCCACTCCCACTGCTCGAACTATCTTCCAGGCAAGCAGAAATAAATCCTTCTTCACCTTGTATTGACTTGTCATATATGCTGTTATTGCAAATTGATGAGACTATCTATCTGCCAACGCTTCTAATTGAAGGGATCAGAACTTGGGATGCACGAAAACTAAAAATTGGTTTTCTACCAATACATGAGATCTATGGTAAAGAGATTAGTGTTAAGGTGCCAATCTTTATTGAAATAAAAAAAAGCAGCAGAAATACCAATGTTCAATGCTGGAGGCACCTAATTCCATCAAAATATCTCTAATCAATTTCTCAAGGCTTGTCTGGTGGCAATACCATCCAAGATATTAGCTACATCAAAAAAATGTCATTGGGTGGTAGGAGAAATCAATTCTCCTGACATAAGCCTATAACTTACACTAGGTGCACAACTCTCGAACAAAAGTCCACACAAAGATACCTTACATACACCTCCATCTAGTTATTTTTCTACTGCAATGCATAAGAGGAGTGGCTATAGAATATGTATTATAGCCGGTTAATTTAATGGGCCACATCTCACTAGCATGTTTGACAGATCCAATAGAAGGAAACTCAATAAATCTAAGAAAATTAATCAGCTCCTCTCAACTAAGGCAAAAAAACTTTTATGAAGAATAATTCACAACAACAGTGCAGGCAACAAAGCTTCAATTCAAAGGAAAGGAACGTATCATTGAAATATCACGGAGAAAATCAATAAGTGATCCCAGATGCAAACATTAATGCATTGATGTCTAGCACTTCTAACGCATACATAGAAATAAACATTGTTGTTAGGACCAAATGAACCAAGCTATGACGAGCATGTGTGTGTTTGAGTTCAAGCTTGTTTATCATAATCGAGCTCGAGCTCGATTCGATTTTTTTAGGATGGTATTCAAGCTTGAGCTTGTTTACCATTATTGAGCTTGATTCAAGTTTATTCATGAGTTCGGTTCAAATTGGATTATCGAGCGCTAATGAGTAGCTCGTTTAATAAAATAAATGAGCTTTAATCAAGCTTGTTAAAAGTAATTTGTTGAGAAATATACATGAATTGTATCAATTAAAGCTTACTAAGCCTAAAAAAATAAAAATTTAAACAATACTCTTCATAAACAAGTCTTAATCGAGCTATAATAATTAACTCAACTTTGTTCACGAGTTTTAAAGCGATATTGTTCAAACATAAAAACGAGCGATAAGTTATTCAAACTTGTTCATTTAGCAATCGAGTATTTAAAATGTGCTCGCTCGATTAGTTAATTAAACGATCAGGCTATAATCGGCAGCCACGGTAACTTGTTCGATTAATTTGCAATAATTTGTTTATGTATAATGATGGAGATTAAAGAGATCATCGCGGAACAATTGCCCAAATGATCATGATATCACCAAGAAAGTTAATATTGATTCTTGAAGTCCAATACACATGTACACTAGATTCTAACCAAGTAATCACCCAACAATAAATAATGTTCTTCAATACTAAATTCATGTGAATCCATATAATAAATATACAAAAAGTCTTAATTTATTAAGAAAAACAAACTCCAATTAAAATTAATCCCAACAATGGAGTTACTAGTTATTCATGCAAACTAGTGTACTTCCCCTACCTTCGCAAGATGCCTTTGTCTAATCTAATCAGTTATAATTTAGACAATGTAACACTTTATCATAAACTCACAACATAGGATTAATAATAATGAATACATAACATTAATATGGGTCAATAATAAATAATCATGAATATGTATAAAGTCAAAATGCATTCCAAGGAGTTCTACAATATTACCACAATAAAATCCTTTAATCCATCCTTTGACGGGCACATCTCAAACTATTTGTCCACCCAACAAAATCTGAGCTTAGGGTTTACCTTGACTAGAGCAAAACAAGAAAAAAGCCAATTCTTGTTTTACTTGCTCCCATTGTCAGCCCTCCTCTTCCTCAACAACCTCCTATCGCTTTCTCACTTGCATCACTCTAGATTTCTTGATGCTCCCACGCCCCTCCCTCCCTCATTTTAAGCATCTTTCCATGTATCGAACATTTCTCATGTTCGCATTTGAAACCCATAAGACCCACTTAACTTGACTACACTTAAATTGGACCTTTGGTGTTTATTTATTTTAAATTGAATGTGATCATTTTTATTTTTCAATTTTAAGGGTTTTGGGTTATTGTGGTTTAGGATTTAGGATTTAGGATTTAGGATTTTAGGATTTAGGATTTAGAGTTAAGAGTTTAAACCCTAAAAAAAACCTTAAACCTAGAAAAACTTTAAACCTTAAAAAACTCTAAACCATAAATATAAACTAGACCTAAACATAAACCTAAACTAAACTAAACTAAACTAAAACCTAATCTAAACTAAACTAAACTAAATTAAATCTAAACCCTAAATCCTGAACCCTAAACCTAGACTAAACTAAACTTAAACCTAAACTTAACTAAACTAAATAAAATGAACTTGGCCATTATCCACACAGTTAAAGGGTCTTTAGGCTCTTTCCTGCTTGGTTCTCCTCTTCAACAGCCTGTTCCCACTCAAGCAGTCACACGCTCTATAGCCTTCAATCTCACTGATCCGTCATCTCTTACAATGTTGAAGATCTTCCGACGTTAAAGACAAGCTCGATCTTCCTCTAGCAAGGTTCAACAAGCATTCATAAAGCTTAAGAAGAAGAAGATTATTTTGTAGGAAAAGAATGCGGTGGAGATTGAGAGGGCCAAAGAATTTACAAAAGCAAAAAAATAGACCAGCTGCATTGCAATGCTTGATGAGGAAGAAATTTAATGAAGAATAAATTGAGTATCTTGGGAGCTTTCAAATGCTTATTCATGCAAAGGTTAGAAAAATCAATGTCTAGAAGAAATGTCTCAATCGAGATATCATTCCTGACGTAACAGAGATGGGACGCCGAACTTTGAAGCATTTCACTTTTTTTATTCAACTGGAGCATTTGACTTTTAGTGTTAGCCGACATGTACATAATGAACTCTTGTCAGACTTCATGTAGAAATTGCGAAACATGGCATTTGTCTCTTACGTTAGTTTATAATTTCTAGCTCCCGCCACAATAATATGCACTTTAAAAAAAAAATTCTAAAACCCTAACACTAACCATAAACCCTAAACCTTGTCCTAACTTTAACCCTAAACCCTAACCCCTATACCTCTAAACCCTAATCCTAAACCATTAACCCTTAACCCTTAACCCCAAACCCAAAATCCTTTACCTTAAACCTTAAACCCTAAAAACCCAAAACCTTAAAATCCTATACCCTAAACAGTAAACAACCCTAAATAAATCAAGAACATTAAGCCAAAATGGGTGCGTTCTGCATAAATTTTAATACTTAATAAGGTTACTTCAAAGGATTTTGGGCTTCAATTATTATTAAATTCACAAGTAATATAAGCAGGCTGTCCAGAATTTTAATTAAAAGCTCTCAATGATTAAAAATTTATATCCATTGACATGCTCGGATTTGCACGTTACAATGTCAACACAAAACCTCAGTCCTCACTATCAAAACATTTTGATGAAATCTTTTAGAAAGTTGATCCATGAAACATTATAAAAAAATGATGTTTAGATCGAAATGAAAGACATAATATTTGGCAAGATACTAAAGAAAACAATAATCAATATTGCTATTAGCATGAAATATGCTTCAAAACAAGTTTAACTTCATAGAGTAGCTACTGAAACCTAGAAACTCTAATACATAAAGAACAAAGTATATTAAATATTAATACCAAATATTATCAAATCAATATGCATAAAAAATTGTCAACTGAAAAAACTAAATATTTAAATTAAAGGATCCCATCAAACTAAAGTTGCTTGGAGAACAACATTCATAGTCATTCTTTATTATCAGATTATTAATAAGAGAGCAAACCGCATTTTGAATTATTTTCACAATTTAGAAATGCTATCCCTAAACCCTATTCACAAGTCATTATGTCTTCATTTTGAGGGTCCTATTTTTAACAACATTGCACCTGGGGCTTGTTCTTGCAATAATACATTTATTTAGATTACAGTCTCTTTATCTCCCAACCATATATAGAAAGATGTGCAACTTGCGAAACAAATTTATGGCTTCCTATGAAAAAAAAATACTCAGAAGTCTACAAATACAAGTTTTCCTTCGGCTAAGCTAAGAACCTAATTTGGCATATCTCACAAGTCATATTATTCCAACCGATGTAAAGCAACCAATTAAAGTCGAATAAAGTAACCCATATAAAGGTTTCCTTCGATGCAGAATCTGCATTGAGGGCCAATCGTGAGAGGGGGGAGAGCGCAACTAAGGCCGATTTCGAGACAAGGGATAGAGAGAGAACTTCTACCTTCTTACGCATCTTTCGCATAGAGGGGCAGAGAGTGCAGCGAAGGTTGATCATATGAAAAGTGGTAGAGAGGGGACTTCTACCTTCTTCCGTGTCATCATTGCATCGAAGGGGAGAGAACAAAGCAAAGGCGTGAGAGGAGGGGAGAGAGACAGTGGAATGAAGGGAGGGAGGAAAGGAAAATAAATTTGGAACATGCCAATCGATGGTTAATGAATAGAAAACAAGGAAGCTTGGGACTTCATTTTAAAACATAATTAATGAAAGTTGAGATTCAGTTAAGATATTTGAAATCCACAATGAGTTTAAAGAGTCCAATGATCTTTTTATTTTTAATATATAAGAAAAGTTGAATTAAAACTATTAATCTTTTTCAATTTTGAAGGCGTGGTGATTTACAAATAAGGGGCAATAATCATTATGCATGTATAATGTAATCCATTATTTAAATTATTTTATTTAAAATGTATAACAAATGACATTTATAATTGGCAATTTTTTAAACTAAGTATGGTTAGAAGCTTAATTAGGTAGCTAAGTATTATTTAAAAAAAATTTAAGAATAGATATAGTCATAATGAAGCGTACACGCCAGCGACTGGCGTATCGTGTTAATGCTAAGTCCGAAGCGGCCAACACTCGACGTCGAGGTCCTGGTTTGTTTCGACTTATTCAGGATTCGGATTCCTCCGACTCGAGCTCGAGCGCAACATCCCCGTCCGACAGTTTCTCTTCATCGAGCTTCCCCACCGGGCGTATCTCCAACCCTTGCATTGTGTCGTCCCCTCGTATTGAAATAAACTTGTTTTCTTACCCGCGTTCTGGCGTTTGACACTTTCCTCTCTCATATGGATTTGGTAGCTTAACAGCTTCCCGGGCTTCATTTTGTTCGGGGAAGTTTCCTGTGGCGGATTCGACTTGTTTTTGCACACATCCCCGTCATTATTTATAAACTCACGGTAAATCCCTATTTCTATTAATTTATAAAGTAATAGTATGTATGATAGAATTTGAGTGTATTTTTAGACTTTGTTTGGATTTGAGTTGTATTTTTAGGGCGATTGCTTAAGTATTTATATTGTTTGTTTGACAAGAAACGAAAATTTATTTCACGACTTTTCTATGAGGAATTAAGTATCGATGAAGTTCATTCCAAGTTACATGGGAGGTCAAATCGGCCAGTTAACAAGACTCCATCAAATCAAAGAACGAATTATGAGAATCTGCGCATTATCGAAGCCTACACGAATCAGCGTTATCCAGGGGCGGATTTATAAATAATATCGGCGAGCGGTTACACTTGACTTAAACTCCGATGTTGGTGTTGTATGTCGGGAAGATGTTAATATTGCATCCACATCCCGAGGGTGGGTAAGAGATATACCGCTAACGATTTGGGGATTTCATCGCGACAAGACCTGGAGATCGCATTTGATGAGTTGATTCTCGTAATATATAATCAACATTTATCCGATTATACTTGTAATTTAATATGATAATTTGTTTCAACTTATGTTATAGTGACGATGTTGATCGTCGGATGAACTATAATGTGCTCGTGAGAATGATGAAGATCGACACGGTAGTGGCTCAAGTGAGAAACGGCGGATATTAGATGATGAGTTAGAAATTTCTAGGAATATAAATATAATCGTTAAAAAAATCACTCATTTCGAATATGTGAGTCATGTTGTCCAAGTATGTCCGGATGTGTCAAACTACGAAGAGTAGACAATGATGTTTACTTTGACTACCATCCGTAAAGCGCCTCTAACAGATAAAATTGAAATTCCAAATAACCTTGTTGAAGGTATGTTTCGCAAGTAAACTAACTGCAATTTGTTGTTGGTGCATAGTAAATAATATTCAATTAAGCTACCTCTAACTAGAAGAACTACATAGAGAGCGTATGACGATAGTCCTGACCTGTAATGGGTTGTATCAGAAATGCAGCAGACGAGGCTTGGAGAATATCAAGAGTGATGAAAATCATAGTAGTAAGTCAGATCAATCACACAAAGATAGTTCAAAATTCATGCATCTTCATCACATGATGCACTGATTGATCTAAAGCTGATAGATTATAGTAGAATGAAATTTAATGTTAAAATTTATATGAAAGCTTGGGATCTGGCGAAAAAAGCAATATTCGTAGAAGAGATAGACTCAATCTTTATAATCGTTGTAGACTTAACTGGAATTCAATCTACCACTACGCGATTTCAAAGACTTTTTTGGGCCTTTGACCTTCAATAATGGGATGGAGTAGCCACCGATTGAGCTTGATTTTTTTTTGTGAAAGTATCGTATACATTATTAACCGTAATCGATACAATAATGATTTGTTTTAGCTATGGAGAATGTTGATGTATTTGCTATTGCATGATATGTGTTGGTAGTATGCTGACGTGATTTGCATAATATCTCGATAAATATCTTGTTACATGGACGAAAAGAGATTTTTCCATGGGCGTTTCATGCATTGTCATCATTTGTATGAAAATTTTAAAAGGTCGCAGGGGGATTGGTGATGTTGAGTTTATGCCAAAAAATATATGATAATACCGATGATATTCGCCGTCAACCGTTTAATGTTAGATATTAAAAATGTTAAAGAAGAAGCGCATAATAGAGCGACCGAGTCTGGCTCACGCATGGTGGTTGCATGATAACAATGACGAATGCATCCGATTTTTAATGGTGCCCTAAACGCGTCGTGGTTTTACCGATTCAATCTTTAATCATCATTCATTTAACTTGTTTCATGAAACGTTATCCATCGCTCAAGAGGAAGTCACTTTTTATTTAACTCAAAGGATGTCACATCGTTACAAGACGAGGGAGGCTGCATTTCCCGAACTAAATATCAACCCACGTGAGATGCGGTTTTGACAAGTCCAGATCATTCAGTTGATTTGCTAGATAATGGCTCTCTGTTATCAGTTGCGAAACGATCATATATCATTGTCATGCCACGTGATCTGCGATGATTTGACGCATGGATCTTGAGCCACGCGATTTACTACTTATGACATAAATGAATTTCACTCTACCGGATCGCTCGAATATCTCTCAACAGAGCATGTATTGGTGGCGTGCAACCACCTAACTTTCACAAGTGCCGAACCTCGATGAATAGATTCAAAAATACAATAGATGAAAATGTGTAAATGAAGAACTTATAAGATAGAAACAAATGATCACTGCTGACATCGCGCCTCATAATATTAACAAATCGTAACATTTTCTCTTTACTTATAGTCGTTAGATTTTACAATAGATAATGCTTATCTTTCTTCCTGGTGACTTGATCTACTAAGATTTTACAATATTAACACTATTATATTTGCGCTTCTTTTCCAGCAGTGATGGGAGAGCCTCCGGGCGTCGGCGACTTAGCTTGAGGCCACCCCACCATTGGAGCTACCGAGGTTCATCCCAAGCATTGCCTCTATGCGATCAGCCGCTCACCCGAATAAGTGATTTTATTTTTATTTCTTGCTTACGCTACCTTTTATTTTGTGACATTATTTTTTTTTTTTGCGAGCATCAGACTTGCGCATCACACTTGCTTATCGGAAGGAGTGACCCATCACCTGCAGACGATTCATCAGTGGTGCGTGTTGGTAGTTAACCACGCTTCATCCCGGCCAGATTATCGCCGACCGCTTGGTTGAGATGGTCCGCAGACCAATACCTTCCAGCCGGTAGTGAGAGATGGGACGCCTGTGACATGGCGGCGATCCTCGACTATGGGTTGATGGGTCCATCATATTGTGATTGGGAAGAGAGATACACACCGATTGGATGATTTGTTGACGACACCCTATACCATGTGACATCACGCTCACCACATATCGTCAACATTCCGGATACACGCCATTACATGCATGCCAAGGTGGCTCGGTGGACTTTCTACGAGTCATATACCGGGTCGACGGAGGAGTTCTTCCATCACTTGCTCTTTATATTTTATTTCGATTAGCTTCTTACTTCTCATACTTGTTGAGTCCACCGATATTTATCACTCGATGACCGATTCCTTTAGATGATGACTTTGGATTCTCATCTATATGGGAGCGAGTCGTTAGCCAATGCGCAACATGGCGGTTTACACCTCCTTCATTTGACTTGGGAGAATATTCATGGTAGTGAATTTACATTTTATATCCGCCGAATCCGGTCTCAGTTGGTAGGTATGTATTAATCGACTTTCAAATTACGATTTATATATATGTTTAAACTATTTTACAAGATGTAATGATGTTTGCGGAATCGAATGTTAGAGGAAAAATAAGTAATTTGGAACACAGTTGAATCTACAGATAATACTTTAGTTCAAATATCAGAATGTAGATTATGTTTTAACATAATTTTACTATATGATCTGAGTGAAAGAAATGCAGAGATCACACATCTATCGATACCGCCAGACTGACATAACTATGAAGTCCTCTTATCAGGAAGAGGTTGAGCATTCTAGATAGAGTCGCCGTGGATGAGTGACCCGTTGACCCAGTTCAAAAGGGTCGATGGGTGCGATGCGTCAGGCCGATACCATACCACATCAGCTTGGGAGAGAGGGATTGCCTCGTCGAGGCAAATGAGGGATGGAAGAAAGATCAGATTAATGTTCGTGGGACGTCAGATTTACGCTTCACCACTTACTACGCAAAAGATGGAGCGATGGCGTAAGTTATATGTATTCATCCAATTCAATATTTATGTAAGTGATAATTTTACATACTATTTTTCGTATAATGAGATATCACTCGGACATCTTTCTTTCACCATACTCGTTGTGGATGATCACGCGCTACAGGATGTTGACAGGATAAGCGATACGAAAAGACCGGATGATGCGTATATATGTGACACATATTACGGATCGGCTCAAAGGTGTCGCACACCATGACCGAGCGCCGCCATCTACTTCCATCCGTGTCCACGTACCGATCCGTCCTTCTACATATCCGCCATACAGTCGCGTCATCTATCTTCCCAGTGATGATATGACGCACACTACCGGGATCTTGCGTAGAGGCCACATCGCGAGATCGCCCATCCCGCACACCGCACACACATGAGTGCGATTCCTGAGACGCCGAGGCGAGCGATGATACTTTTGTCTGTACATTTTATTTATCCGTTTTCATTACAAACTTGAATCATATTAAAATTAAATTGTTATGTCGTAATGAACTTTTATTATTTGTCCATTTAAATGAATTATTAACTTATATACATCCATTAAACTATTATCAACTTGATGCACCACGAACCATTTCAAGTTTAACGCACTTTTTTCTTCTTTTAAAGTAGTTTATTACTCTACTTTTTAAGAATAAAAATTAAAGGATTAAGATTTGTTTGATGAATACTGAACTCTATGTATACGTGAAAATCGGTTCTCTTCATAGCCAAACCGGCGTAGTATTCATCTCACACAAATCACACCTTTAATTGATCGAAGAATTAGCTGACTGGCTCGACGACAAGATACACACCAATGCCTGAGCGGAGGTGGACGCCGTTCCAATTAATCGACTATACCTATTCTTAAATTTTTTTTAATAATACTTAATTACCTAATTAAGCTTCTAATGATACTTAGTTTAAAAAAATTGCCTTTATAATTTTACTTTTTAAAATGCAAGACATTTTTTTATATACAAATATTTTACTTTTATAAAAATATTCTTTGACTTGTATAATTTTAATTATTGAAAATATTTTATCAAAATAATACTTATTTTCTATTTCATGAATTTATCTATATTTTATTATGAATGCTGATATATATATATATATATATATATATATATATATATATATATATATATATATATATTAATATTTACATATCTAATAATTAAAATTTTATATTTACTTACACAATACCCATATTTGTAAATCACATAAAAATACCACTAAATTTATCTAACATAAAATATATCTTTTTTATGTATATATTTTATGAAATTGAAATGCAAAAATTTCAAATAAGTAAATATAAAAGTTCATTTATATAAAATTTTCATGTAAATGTTTTTTTTTTTAATTTATGCACTTGAAAAATCTCGTTTATTTGTAAAACTAACATAAAAGTGTTTATGCTAATGATGCTATTATCAATATTTTTAAATAAAATAAAACTTCAACTTTTTTTAATGATATGTTTGTAACACATAAAAATGTTAGTTTATGTAGTTCTAGGACATTGATTATATCATCTCAAACATTGATTTTAAGAGTTTAACATATATTTTGGGCACATGCGGGTGAATAGCTTGAAGGGCTTGCATGCTTTTTTACGACAAATTGCACAACTTATAGGCATCATGCTTGATTCAAATGATTGGCTCGTAAAACTTATACATGGCTCAAAATTATTTATACTTACTATGTATGCAAATGCAATATCATTCTAATTTGTGTATTTCTCTTTAATTTAAATTCAATTGTTCGCACTTATATTTCATTAGTGAAAGAAATTACGCTAGTATTTCTATATTGAATGCAACAAATACTTTATATCCACTGACATATAAATTGCAGATCCGATTCTGTTTTAAATCTCGTATAAACCAAATTCAAAGAAGGCTCAGTCGAAGAAGTCTTACCAGCTAAAGCATCTTTGAAAGATTTAGTGACAGCAGATAGATTAGAGTTAGGAATACCCAAGATATGATGCCCTAGCGGGATCCGTCGGCACATGGGGTTTACCCCATGGATTTGAAGATGCTGACGCCATGAATCACGGCGCCGTATCAAGAGTAGTTCGAAATCGGCCAAAGACCGAAAAATCTAAAGGGAGTCCAATGGAAAACGCTCCAAATGTCAAGAAGAAGACGCAGAAGGGACGACGACGCGAGAGGAACCCCAAAATCGCCAGAGCTCCAAATCGGGATCGGGGCTGTTTGGCTGCAGGATTTAAGCCGGATTTAACTTAAATCCAGCCAAACGGTATTTTTGGACAAGTTAAATCCGCTGCTTTTGTAATCCCGTTAAAGCCGCTTTCGCAAGTTAAATCCGGATTTACTAAATCCTGTTGGTAGGCGGATTTACGGGATTTAGAGAAGCAGAAGCGCGCGAAGGAGGGTGGGAGGGAAGACGAGGATTACCTTCGCGACGTCTCCCTTCTCTTTTCGGGCAGCAGTGGAGCGTAAGGGGTTAGGAAGACAGGTTTCGAACGCCGAAATTCCAATCCTTTCCCCCTTTCCAGTTTATTATTTTTATTTTGATTTATTTTTAATTTAATTTTAAATTATTTAGGTAATAATTAATTAATATATTATTTAAATTAATTATATTTTAATAAAACTAAATATAATTATATAAACTTACTTTTTTTATGATTAATTAATAAATTTATAGTTAATTTACATATTATATTATAATAATTATATTTTAATTAATTTAAATATAATTATATTATTTTTATATAAATAAATTAAATAGAAATTATTATAATACTTAGTAGATATTCTTTAGAGATATTTACAAATCAATTATCTAAAATATAGATTTAAATTCACTTTCATCATTTTTTTTAACTAGATCCAGATTAGCGTACGACATGAATTTAATAAAAAAAAAATATAGTTTTTTAATTTTAATAATGTCAATTTGAAATTTTGATGTTAAAGTGAATTGTAAATATATAAGAAAAGTGATAGATGTAAGCCTCTATTCTTTAATATTATCTTAATATAAAGAAAAATTCTATATTTTATTAGTTATTTAAAAGATATTAAAGAATGCCATATTATTCATTAACTTTTACTGTTTTTTTATTATGCTTTTATAATTTTTATTCGAATATTTATTATATATTATTATGTTTTAATTTTTTGTTTAATGCTTTTATTTTGTTTTGTTTACGTATTATTTTAAACAAAATATATTTGATAATTATTATTATTTTAAAAAATTTTAAAATATCTAAAAATTATTTTAAATATTTTTAAAAATAATATTATTTATTTTTGAAAAAAATAAATAATAAAAATATATCAAATAAATATATTTTTTAAAATAATATAAAAACAAAAACAAAATTGATCATAAACAGCCCCATAGAATTTAGGTTTATGTTTAATTTATTAATTTATTTTAATTTATTTTATTTTTTACTTAATTTAGTTTAATTTAGGTTTAATTTATTTTATTTTTTTGTTTTAGTTTAGTTTAAGTTTAATTATTTTATTTTATTTATGTTTAATTTAGATTATTTATTAGAAGGATTTACGTACCTATCATTTAAAATAAAACTATTTATATATCAAACATCTAAAAATTATTACTTTCATTTGTAACACCTAAATCTTTGTAATAGATCACAAATACCACTCTCCTTAACAGTCACACGATTTGCGAAAGTTTCCTCCCACGCAACTGCGCCTCCCATCTTTTCCTCCCACGCCAACAGTTTGTTTTTTCTTCTTCTGTGCTTCTCCTGTCTTCCATTTATTCTCCTACAAACTCTAAAAATGCAATATCGTTTCCTATTGTACTGAATAAGGAGAGCTCCCCATACTTTTTTTAAAAATTTTGATTTTAATTTTTCTGTTCTTAAATCCTATCAAACAGTCCTGCTGAATTAAACTTCTTAGATTTCAATTTTATCAAATTAAAAATTTTCAAATTTTGCTAAATCCAAAATTTATTTAAACAAGATTCAAAACTCTTACAAAATTTTAGAAAAGATATATTAATTGAATTTAAACTTTTTACTCGAAATTGGCAACAAAATAACTTGTGTCAAATGCAAGAAACTGACAACGAAATAGTTTCCATCTTTTAAGAAAGATCTATTATGCTTATCAAGAGAAAGCAGAGAATGATGATTCAATTGAAGAACAAGAACTGCTTGAAAAGTTGCAAAACACATAGGAGGCCGATGTAGCTAGAGATAATGATTGAGAAAACATGCAGGGAAGAAAACCTAGAAGATGGGGTCACCTCATCAGGAAAGCTTGGCTGTGGGGAAAGAAACTAAGGTGCTGTGAGACGATCTGGTAACAGAGTCGAATTGCGTTAAAAGAGAGTGGTATTTGTGATTTATTAAAAAGATTTAGGTGTTATGAATGAAAAAAACTAAATTTTAGGTGTTAGAAATGTAAATAGTAATGTTTTAAGGAGGTATGTAAATCCTCTTATTTATTTATGTTGTTTAGTTTATTTAGTTTAGATTATTTTATTTAGTTTATTATTTATTTTTAGTCTAGTTTATTTTATTTATTTTATTAGTTAGTTGAGTTTATTTATTTTATTTAGGTTTAGTTTAGTTTATTTTTATTTATTTGTTTAGTTTAATTTAGTTTATTTTATTTTTATATAGTTTAGTTTGGTTTAATTTAATTTATTTATTTTTAGTTTATTTTCGCTTACCTTATTTATTTATTTATTTATTTTTGTTTATTTAGGTTTAGTTTAGTTTATTTATATTCAATTAAGTTTCGTTTATTTAGCTTAGTTTATTTTATTTATTTTAATAATTTAATTTACTTAATTTATTTTATTTAGATTTAGCTTAGTTTATTTTTATTTATTTGTTTAGTTTATTTTATTTTTATTTAGTTTAGTTTGGTTTAATTTATTTTCATTTAGCTTATTTATTTTTGTTTATTTAGGTTTAGTTTAGTTTATTTATGTTCACTTAAGTTTTGATTATTTAGTTTAGTTAAGTTTAGTTATTTATTTATAGTTAAATGTATTTTGGTTTAGCTTACTAAGTTTATTAGCTCTTATTAAGTTTATTTAGTTTAATTTAGTTTATTTTATTATTTAGTTAATTATTTTAGATTATTTTAGGGTTTAGGGTTAGTTTAGAGGTTTAGGGTTTTCAGTTTAGGGTTTAGGGATAGTTTTAGTTTAGGGTTTAGGGTTTAGGATTTAGGGATTAGGGTTTAGAGTTTAGAGTTTTTTTTTGTTTTTTATTTTTTTATTTTTTTTAGGGTTTAGGGTTTAGGGTTTAGGTTTAAGAACTTTTTTAGGAGGTTTAGGTTTAAGGTTTAGGTTTAGGATTTAAGGTTTAGGGTTTAGGGTTTAGGGTTTAGGGTTTAGTTTATGGTTTAAGTTTTAGGGTTTAAGGTTGTTTAGGGTTTAAGATTTTTTTTAAGAAAAGAAAAAAGAAAAGGATTATAATGACCTTAATAGGATAAATCTCCAAAAACTAATGCTCAAAAAAAACTACAAAAACTAAAGAGAAAAATCTCTAATAGAAAAACAAGAAAATAAAAACACTAAAACCTCATAAGATCACAAACCATCTGGATGAAACCAAGACCACAAAAGGACCTAAGAAACTAAAGCGGAGATAAAGATAAGATAAAAGGTAAGAACAGAAAGAGAAAAAAAGTTATAGAAAAGGCTTAGCTCTGGACCTGATCAACTAAAGAACAAAATTTGTGAGCATCCAAACTTCAAAAGAAGATTCTGATCACAAATAATGCTACCAACCAAAAGAAAATAAAGAAAACATCATATCCATCATGACCACTACCTATAAGCATCAAACTAAAAAAAAACTAAAAACTCTAAACATACCAAACAAAGTGAGATCAAAAGCCACCGTCCAAAAAAAAAAGGGAACCCACATAAAAAAAAACAACCCAAAATAACAACCAAAGAAAGCAGGGTCGGACCACTACCTAACAAAACTATAGCCACCATCCAACCAAACAACGATAGAGCCACCAAAATCACACTACAACCACCAACCAAACAAACCACTACAACCACCCAGCAAATCCATCAAAGACCACTGCAACCACCAACCAAACAAAACTATAGCAGAGCCAACAAAACCACAAATGAAAGAGGCAACCATAAAATATCCTAACCAACCAAACAGCCCAAAGGAACCCAAAGGAAAGAAAACAACATAACAGAAACCAAAAGCCAAAAGTCATAACACCAAGCCAACAAAACCAAAAGAAACCCCACGAAGAAAATCGGACAAGCTAAAGCTAAAAGAAGAAGAAAATAAATCACTAGCCACCCAAGCAATAGCACAAAGTCCAACAAAATAACCAAGCCGATCCAACCAAAGAAACTAAACCAGCAAAAGGAAAATAAATAAAAGGAGACCGTAGTTAAATCTAGCATAAGGCAAACCCAATTTATCCAATTTAGAAAGACCTCTTAGATGCTTAGGAATGTTATCATTGGAAAATAAAGTAAATTCCAAAAGAATACATCCCAAATTGGCTAAGAAATCCATACAAGAATTACCTTCTCTTAAAATATGAGAAATTTTAAAGAAAACTTGGATAAAAGAGAATTAGTATTCTAATCAAATAGAAAAGTCAAATATATAATTAGAAGTCATCATCTTAACCACAACAATCAACTTCCAACCAAATATTATGAAAATTTCTTTCCACACAAAGATTAAGAGTAAGATAAATAGCCATCGGTTCAACAAAAATAACTAAGCAAGAAGAAAGAAGAGTGGCAAAGGCCAAAATAATATTACCAAGCTCATTTATGAAGATACCACCATAGCTTGATTTTTTCTTAGCCACAGAGCCATCCGTATTAATTTTAATATAACTATTAGTAGGCCTAATCCAATGAAATATTATATACTTGAGAGGAGAATCACAATAAGAAAAAGTGATGCCCAACAAATTTACAGCCTCTAAAGTTAGCGCCATTCAAAAATCAGCTATATGTAAAGATAAAATCTTCTCTTTAGTGCAAGCAATAATCCTTTTATGATTCATATAACTGTTATGATGTTTTGCATCATTTCTATAGAACATTAAAAATCATAATAAAGTCACAGCCATTATAATTTTAATATGCCCTTTGACAGTATTGGAAAAATAGGAATCAAGAAGTTGCATTAAAGCAAACTTGCCAATAAAATGGTTAGAGTTAAATAAATTGTCATACCAATCCCAAACTTTAGAAGCAATAGCACCATTCACAAAGACATGGTTAATAATTTCAATATGAAAGTAACATAAGTATTTAGAAGGTAAGTAAAAACTAATATCCCAAAGTAAGGAGTCAACAACCACAAAATTTCTTAAAATTCTCCAAACCAAAATGAATAAGATGTATGAATAATATTACTCCAAATCTTAAGAAAAATAAGTGAAAAAAGAATTTTTAGTTTTGTGTTTATTTTTGAAATATGGGATATCACGTAGATCTTAGGGGGTACTTATTGAAGTGATCAGATACGACATTAAGGAATGGTGCACTATTTCGAAAGATAGAAACCACCACCCTATAATGGACATAATCATCTAATAAGGACTCTTAAGGCATGATAGGTCTTCGAATGTATCAAAGATCTTTCCCCAACTTTATATAGAAAAGTAAAGCATGGTTTATATTAAATCGGGTTCGTTAAGTTCCCTATGGATGCAAGCCCCTATAGTTAATTACATCCTAAGGAATGAAATTCCTTAAGAATACTCTCGATTAAAGTAGAAATTAAAGTCTCTAAAGATTTCAAGGTTAAACTATCAAATGATTAGTTGTATTAGAAAATTAAGTGGGAAAACTCAAGGAGAAGACTTATTATTAAAGCCAGAGATCTTTCCCCCACTTTACATAGAAAAGTAAAGCATGGTTTATATTAAGCCAGGTTCATTAAGTTCCCTATGGAGGCAAGCCCCTATAGTTAATTACATCCTAAGGAATGAAATCTCTTAAGAATACTCTCAATTAAAGTAGAAATTAAAGTCTCTAAAAATTTCAAGGTTAAACTACCAAAGGATTAGTTGTACTAGAAAATCAAGTGGGAAAACTCAAGGAAAAGACTTATTATCGAAGCCAAAGAAAATGAGTAAGGAATGCTTATGATATTATGAGTCCTAGTGAGCATCCCAACCTATCCTATAATTGGGCTTTATAATTTTGAAATTGAAGAGAATATCAATTTTGTTAAAGTTGACATTTCATTAGAAAGTTAGGACTTATAATCCAACAATACAAGACAGGGATGCCTAAGAGGTGAGGATTTAAGCTTCTAGCCCAAGGAAGCGATTCGGACCTTAAATCTATGGAGCTTTTGTAATAATCAAAAAATAATAATAATAAAATAAACCGCCATGACAATAAGGAGAACAAGATCGAAGGCTGCCTTCGATTGCACCAGAGAGGAAACAGGAGAAAGACAAAAGAGGAATTGTACTACTCGTGAACCCTCGAACATCATCGCCGAGGAAGGAGGAAGGGAAAAGAGGACGCCGTCCTGGACGCAAGGCCACTCACCAAGGAGAAGAAGGGGAAGCGAGATGCCCTGCCCTTCTAACCGTGTGAGGCGCTCATTGTCGCCGACCTGAGCCGTGAGTCTGCAAAGCAATCGAGAAGAAGGAAGGAGCTGGAGCGTGAGAGGAAGGAGTGCGGAAGAAAGGGCTTGTCTTAGGGCAACTGAGGAAGGAAGAAAGTAAGCAAATAATATATATTTATATATTTAATTAAACTCGATTTTATTAATATCATTAATCTTAATGTTAAGTCAAATTTAATTTAGAGTTTATAATTCTAACTTAGGGTTATAGATTTGAAGGACTTTAAATTAGAATTAGGTAGCATAAATTAAAATTTAGTTTAAGAATCATTTTAAGATCATTTCAAGAATAAATTTAAGAAAAATAAGGAAAGGGGAGTACTAGATTTTAGGAGTACATATAAAAGAAATGTATTTATATTATCGTTAATTAGATTAGAATCATTTGACGGGGATATGATAATCAATTAATGTTATATATTAAGTAACTTTAACACTTAATATTTTATGTTATAGGAACTGTAATTAAGGAAGGAATCATTAAAGGAAAGGAGGTTCAAGAGGAAACTGTAAGTTAAAAGTGGGTAATTATGTTCTTACATTTATGGTAAAAATATCTTTACTTTCCTGTGATGAAATGCATGTTTAGATGATTTTGACTTTTTCCTGCACTGCCAGCTGTGATGATTTTCCTGCTTTTATATAAATTGTGAATAGTTTACTGCTTCTTCATGTTGGATAATACAATGGATCATAGCAGATTCATTTTATAAAGCTCATTTATGCTAGTTATGAATTAATGTCCATAGTGATATGATTGTATCTATGAATGTGTATGTTGAATCTGAGTTCAGCTTCAGGAGACCAATGTACTGCATAAATATGATTCAAAAGGGCCAATGAAATTGGCAAATAATTCAAAAGGGCCAATGAAATTGGCAAATGGCAATGGTAATAGATACTTGTTCTTTGAATGAGTATTTCGACGGTGACTCATGGACGGGTGATAAAAGTAAAAGTTCATATCTAGCTAAATGTTTATGTATACACCCCATATGCTATTAAGTAAATGTTTATGCATACACCCTCACATATGATTGATTGTTTGAGCAGATTATTTTCTTTATGACAAAAAAGGCATGCATACTAGTTTCTTTTCTTGTTTACTAAAGTGTAATAGCATAATTGACTCAATTATATTCATTTGTTAGTTGTTTAATCTTTTCGTAATAATCTAATTAAATGAAGAAGGGAAAGTGTTCTGAGAGAACCGCAGGAGATAGGTATGTCAAATTATGTTGAGTTATGTTAAAGTGTATTTTCCTAATCAGATTAGAACATTTATGTATGGACAGATTTTAAATCATTGGATAGAAAATTTTTATAATTGAGAGATTTTATTTATGATCACAATGTTAAGAAATGTTTTATTTTATCCATAAGCTCTGCTTTATTCCAAGCTCCCAGGCCGGGTCGTGATAGCTTTGACATATGCCAAAGCACGATTAAATCTAAGTGAAAATGGGCATAAGATTTATCTACTCAAGAGAGGATAAACCACCCGACTGTTGGACTTATAACCACCTTGAGTGGTTGCCAGCTAACTCCTCATACACTTTAAATTCATCAAGTCTTATAAAATTACAAGAAGTTATTAATTTAGAAAGAGGTTAAAGTCCTTAAACATCCTAAAAGACTGCATGAGGATGAATAATAACTTAGTTTAATGCAAGATCTTTTCAAAATTTATTCAATTTGGGACTTCATTTGGACAAAGTCTTGGGATATATGCCTACATGCATGATGAAATTGATTATGGGCTAAATCAACAAGAAAAGGTTTTTCTAATGTGACTCTAAAGGTCAAGTTTCCTATCGTGGTGATGGAAATCAAGAAGAAAAATATAAGTCAAAATGGGTTGCTAAATCTTTTAATTATCTTGCTTAAAACCAAGGCTTTATCATGAGTTGTGTTTTTAGTTATGAGAGATTAGTTGGGGTAGAAAAATTAATTTTATCTAAGAGTCTAATTGTATCAGCCACACATTCAACATCAAACATTGAAGAAACTACGAAAAGCATGTCATCTCTATTGGACAAACTAAATTCAATATCAAACAATTTTATAACACTAGCATAACATAATAAAAGGTTTGAGGTACCAGCATAACACAAAAAAAAAAGGGTAGAGCTCACCTTATATGAAGCTTAAAAGAATAATTACAATTTATAAATAAATGCTATGGGGGTCTTCAAATTTTAATTTCCTCATATCTTCTTCATTTCCTTCATGTTTTCATTTGATTTGATTTGTTCCACTCCAAAGGCCTCACATGGCATCCCAAGACAAAGCCTCAACCAATGGGACTCAAAGACTCGACATGGTAAGCCCACCTATCATAACTTAGATTATGTTTGTGGCTTAAGCAACCTATAAAGAGAGCATTTATATTTATTTTAAGCTGAAGCACAATTGAAAGGTGATTAGAAAGCCTACCATCATCCAATCTATGAAGTATATACCCTAACATCCATCTAAAAAATATATCACAAAATAAAACATATCACATGCAGTAATATAAACAAAAGTGGTGACTTGATCTAATGTGTGTATATTAAGGCTTGTGTAGTATGTCCTAACTAGGCATTAACGTTAAAATTTTCTAAGTGTGAAAGGATGTTTAATCATAAGAGGTTGATTTCATTTAAAGTGATTTAATCGATTTGAGAATTTTACTTAGTGTTTTTATTTTATTTCATATGGTACATTAGCAATTAAGTGTTATACATAGAAGAAAATAGGTTGCCCTCTTTCATCCTTATCTTAAGCCACTTTCTAAAGCATGTTGATTTAATTTAATTCTCTTTAGTGAATGGCTTATTACACATTTTAGATTAATCCTAAATTTAAGTTCACTTTAAATGATCCTATCCAATATGAAAGGCATCTTAAGATTAACTTAATTGAATTACTATCATGAATATATTAAACCATTCATTTTCATCACACATAACATGCATGTGATTAAATCCTAAGCGTATCTATACATGCAACATGTTTTAATACACTTAAATGATGAATGTATGTGTACATTTGAAATTTATATTTTTTTCATTTTATTAAACTATTTCATCATATTAATTTAAAGTTCTATCCAAATTCTTATACAAAAATATATAAGGATGAAGTTAAATTAGTATGTGCCATTATTAAATCAAGTGAGGTAATCAAATGACCTTACAAATTTAAAGTCTCATTCTGATGTGTAGATTAATCATTTGCATTCAAACATATGTAAATTTATATATAGAATGTAGAGGAAGCAAACTATATGATTAATTCAATCATTTGGCCAATAATGAATGCATGTAAGTTTAGTAGAAAAGAGAGATTTTATTCTTTAGCCACATATGCACACATATGTAAAGAGAAATGAGCAAGTGTGCCTTTATTAACCAAAGAAAGTGAGATAATCAAATGACCTTCTTGGGCTAACTAAAGCCTCGATTCGAGATGTCCAAACTATATACTTTGCTATCTCAACTATGAATGCATATGTAAATAAGAGGAAAAAATCATGCAAAATTATATTTTTATTTGATTAAAATATTTATTTGATTAAAGTCAGGATTCAGAGAGGATAAAATAGGATATAAAGCATGTTTTAATCTCAGTCCTATGTCTAAGATGGAGGGGTTGAGAGCTCATTCTAAAAATGAGGTCAACAAAGGGTGCCTAATAGGTGTGGTGTGAATGACAAGGAACACCACACGTATTGGTGTTGATCAAAATAATCAACAACATCAAATGGTCATAATCACTAATAGAGATGATGCACTCCTAACCCGAGGTGTAGAAGGAATCTAGAACTTAATGCAATGTGGCTCTACTTATGTTAAGGATATAAGAGAGGGAAGGAGGAATCCACTAGGGATAGAATATATGAACCTTCCACTAGGGAAGTAGGTTCAAGTCATCCATAAGGGGATGAGAGGTTTGATTTGATTTGAGTCTCGTTGGGGAGAAATTTTCACTAGGGAAGAGGGTTGAATTTATTTCAATTTTGAGATGGGCCCTATTGGTTTGCGATGGATCGCATTGGGTAGGAGCCATGGAGGCCTAAACCTAACTCAGATTTACCAATCCAAAGGGGTATACTAAACACATAAAGACTACCAACCAAAGGGATGCCTTTGATGCAGCAAGACTAGAAGAAACCATAGTAGACTTACATCCTCTAAAGTAGGGACCAGTTGATGGGGTAATCTATTGGCAAGGCAACAGATCAAACCCAACCTAGGGTTGACTATTGAGTGAACGCCACTAGGGGACTTAAATCAGCTCAAAGATAGTCAAAGATTAATTTCATTTTTTAATTTATTTTGATGGATTCTATTAATTTGCGATGGATCACACTGAGAAGGAGCTTATATCAACCTAGACCTATCAGATCAACCAAGGGAGCTTCTGGCCGATGGGAGAATTATCCAACCAAAGGAGTGCCTTCGTAATGATCAATTGAAGGAAGAAAGCGGACTCACATCTTCCACTATAAAGACCACTGATCGTTGCTTTGGGCAACAAATTAAACTACCCAAGGTCGCTCAATCAATCATGCTAGAAAGAATGCATGATAGTCTCATATCTTCCAAAGAGGAATGACGGTCGGGGTAACCTACTTTCAATCAAAATAGATTGAACCTGACCTAAGGGTGACTGAGTGAGTGCCACCTGGGACTTATCTCAACTCGTAGTCGACACCCTATAGGAGTTCTCACGACACTACCCTAAAGATAGATGCCGCTTGGGAAAAGGTGCCCTTTGAATTCTAATGGATAAAAATTAATTTATTTATTTAGTTTGTTTTATCATGGACCCTATTAGTTTGTAAGGGATCAAATTGAGAAGGAGCTTATATCAGCCTAAACCTATCTCAGATTTACTGAACCAAGGGAGAATCTACGCATCCGCTGAACAAATTCTCCAACCACAAGGGTGGCTACTAGAAAGGGGACTGTCCAATCCAAAAGTAACCCGGGTAGTGTCTAAATGGTGGATGTGATCCAAATTAAATGCTTGTGGGATGGGTCAGGGGCTTAATCCAACCCTGAGAAGATGACATTAGTCATATATCAAATAGGTATTTGATGGCCCAAGGAGAAAGCATGGAGACTCACATTTGCCAAGAGTGTATCCACGGGTGAGTCACAAGATAGAAACATCAACCAACCTAAGGTGCCCATCGTTGCAATAATAGCCTAGGAAGAAAGCTCGGGACTCACATCCTCCTATAAGAACATTGGGATAGTCTTCTTCGCTTGACGTATCCACCTAGGGCTACTATGAGTGAATGCCACCGGGGACTTATATCAACTCAAATGTAGTCAAGAGGAAAGGAGCCTCTGGGACTTATCCTAAACCTCAAATATACTAGTTAGATCATGATGATTCAAGAAGAAAGCATAGACTCATATCTTCTTAAATAAAAATCAACAAGGTAGCTTACTTGGGCAAAAACTACAAAAAGGCACTATTTTGTAATGGTCAGGAAAAAAAAGGGGACTCACATCATCCACAAGTGACCAGGGTGACATTGCAAGCAACAGACCCGCCTAGAACTAATGAGTGAGTTCCATAAGGGGCTCACTCCCACATCAAAGTTGCTTAAGATAAAAGATTTGTGTTTGTTTTGTGCATGTAAAAGGAATAGGATGCTGGACTCTACCTTAAAACATGCTGGGATTTGATGAAGTGGTGCCATGGATGGAAAATAGATTCCACTAAGAAAGGATGTCTCTTGGGTTCTCTCATACCTATTTAGTTATGCTAATCAAAATAGATGCCTCTTGGGTTCTATTACACCTATTCTAATAGCTGGGGAGATTATGTTTGTGTTGTGAAAGAGATGCCATGGGGACTCTTAAACCTACCCTAAACACATGATGGATTCAAGCAAATGCTTCAAAAGAAGAGAAGATTTTGATGAAATGGAAATCAAATTTTATTCTTTGATAGAATTATTTTCAAACATGATTTATTTCATGGGTAATATTTCTTAGATAGAGCCCATTAATTGGAAGCATCGTGTTCCCCTTACAATCAATAAGTCGATAAGATCCTCCTTGGTAGGCCTTCTATGACATAGGGCCTTCCCAAGTGGGTTCAAACTTGCCTCCCATCTTTGATGCAACAATTGGTCTCCTTAGGACTAACACAAAGTTCTCCTACTCAAAAGACCTAGGACTAGTTGTGAGCTTGAATCATTTTGGCCTTGTAACTCGAGGTCGCATGCATGGTGACTTTCCTCCAAACCTTGAGCTCTTCTAACCACAACTTTGCATTCATAGTGATCTTGTTACCCAATGCTATCCTTAGGGTGGGAGCTAAAATTCTAAAGGTAGAACTGGCCGCACCCCATACACTAAGGAAAATAGGTAGACCGAGTTGGAGTTCTGTGATGCGGGTGCAAGCCATAAGGCTTCAACTACAACTCATTCCATTATCATTTATTATCATCAAGAGTTTTATACAATATCTAGTTGAGAGTTTTGTTGAATGCTTCTACTAAGCCATTTGCTCCAGGGTAGTAAATGGTGGAGTATCTCCAATCTATACCGTGTCTTCTGGTAAAGATGTTGATCTTGGTGCTTTTGAATGCAGCACCATTATCATATATAATTTATCGAGGCACCCCGAACCTATATATGACATCGTTTCTAAAAATTTGAAGCACATGCTAAGCTATAACCTCTTTGAGTGGGATGGCTTCCATCCACTTGGAAGAGTAGTCGGTGGCAGCTAAGATGAACTGATGACCCATGGAAGAAAGAGGATCGATCAGACCCACAATGTCAGTACCCCTACACTCGAATGGCCATGAGGCTAATGTAGGGCATGGAATATTAGGTGATTGGTGGAGGACCACACAATGTACCTGACATTGATGGCATCTTCTAGCTACATCCATGCAGTCTGTAATCATCGAAGGCCAGTAGTATCCTTATCTTTTGATCTTTGTCTTCATCTTTAGACGGATTGATGCATTCCACTAGACTGAATGTACCATTACAATGCCATGGGCTTCATGTTTGTCTAAATAATCAATATTTGGTCAAAGGATGGTTGTGGGTGCCATCAAGAGCATAGGAGAGAGCTCTCTATTTCACACGATGGGCTTGTGACTTTTCTTGAGGTAGTTTGCTAGTGTTGAATCTAAATAGCCTGTCTTTATGGCAATATGACCTCCCTTCAAGAGAAAGTCTCTCGATGAGTTTTCAATATCAATAAGGGATAGGACTTGTCTATTTTGGACCCTTATTGAAATGGACTCATTCTTCGGACATGCTAATTCTTTGACAAGTTTGGCCAAAGCATCTGCTACTATGTTCTCTACTCGGGGAAACTTGTAGATGGTGACTTCAGGAATTTGGGCCAATAGCTTCATGGTATTCTCATGGTAATGATGAAGCTTGGGTTTGAGGATCTTGTAGGACCTGACAATCAGGTTGATGATCAACTGAGAATCCCCAAAGATGTTGATGCTCTTGACACTAATAGTGATGGCTAATTCAAAACTGGCAATCAAAGCCTCATACTTGCTTTCATTGTTGGTGTAGGGGTTGGAAAGATAGTATGAGAATCTCATCACATCATAGTCTAGAGTTATGAGAACTATTCCTACCCCTTCCTTTCTTGGGAGAATAGATTATGGTGCTTCCCCTTTATGAAAAAAAGATGTACCATCAAAATACATCTCCCATCGGCAGTTGTCGGCCTCCCCTAAGTTCATGATTTGTTCATCAGGAGATCATCACTAAGTAGAGAATCAAGAAGTGGGTGTCTTTGCTAAGAAATCTGCTAGTGCTTGTCCTTTTACTGCATGGAGAGGTACGAATGTGATATCAAATTATGAGAGAATCATGGACCATCATGCCAAAGGTCCAGATAGTGTTGGCCGTGTCATGAGATGTTGTAGTGGATTTGTTCTGGAGATCAAGTTCATCTTATGAGAAAGCATGTAATAGCAAAAGATCAAAGCTAGGCAATGTTTCTCAATAGGTGGATAGTCACTTCAAGAATTGATGATGGCGGTAGTAGAGAGCTCTCTTCCCTTCATCATTGGCTTGGGCCAGAGCATAGAGAGTCATCAAGCGTAGTGTAGAGGATGAGTGGCCTGCCGGATAGGGGCTGCTAGAACTAGCGGCTTCACCAAATACTACTTGATGTCTTCAAAGGCATGTTGACACTTATCATCCCACTTGAACTTGGCATCCTTTTCGACAAGTGCTGAAAAAAAGCTTGCATCTCCCAATAGGTTGGAGATAAAGCATCTTAGATACACATCCTTGGAAAGATCTGAGTTGAGTTAAACTCTTAGGAGGTGGCATTTCTAAGATAACTTTGATCTTTTGATCTATTTCTATTCCCGATGGAGAACAAACCCAAGGAATTTTTTTGAAGCTACTCTGAATGCACACTTCAGGGGATTTATTTTGAGGTTATATTATCTTAACCGTTAAAAAACTACCCTCAAGTCAAATAGGTGGTCTTCCTTTTCTCTACTCTTGACTACTAGATCATCAACATTGCACTCAACCTGATGGTGGATGAGTTCATTGAAGATCTGAGTCATGACCCGTTAGTATGTAGCGCCAGCATTTTAAAGTCTAAAAGGCATGACCCTATAACAGAAGATTCCAATTGGGGTTTAGAATGTAGCATTTCTTTCATCTTTAGGAGACATCTTGATTTGGTTATAGCTAGATGACCCATCCATGAAAGAGAAAACTACATGAGATGAGGCGATGTCCACCATTAATTTTGGTATAGGAAGAGGAAACTCATCCTTAGGAAATGCCTTATTTAAGTCCATAAAATCAATGCATATGTTCTTCTTCTTAATTGGTACGACACTGGCTAACTAGGTAGGATATTTTTCTTCCCTAATGAAACCAGCATCGATCAATTTCTTAACTTCATAAATGACCTGGTGTTCGATTTCTAATCGCATGCATCTAGGAGCTTGCTTAATAGGGGTAGCATTAGGATCTATTGCTAGCTTGTGGACTGCTACATCCGAAGATAATCTGAGCATCTCTTCATAACTCCATGCGAAGAAGTCTTTAAACTCAGTCAATAGCCTAACTAATTCGTTGGTTTTTTCTTCATTCAGCAATGAACTGATGTACGTCGGACGTGGATTTTCTTGTGTCCCAAGGTTGATTTCCTTAAAATTATCTATTATTGAATGGACTCATCTTCAAATTCTAGAAGACTTAGGGATTTTGTTAACTACAAAACCTTTAACTTTCTAAGATGTAAGTGAGGTAGAGCTAAGGTTCCCAGCTGCTACCTAATAGTCTAACATAAACCTGATTTGGAAACTTTGCTTTGTCTGGAGGCCTGGTCTTCATCTCTATCTAGATGAAATGTCACCTCCAATGGAACCCGAGAGGGTTGGTATACTAATCATATTAGACTCATCCTCAGGATTGCAAGTCTATGTGAATAGTAGGTACTTACTGGAACATGACCTCATTGGTGATGGCCAACCAGGGGTCTTCCACCTCACACGCCTATTTCCTGCCTCGCTTGGTGGAGGTTGAGTCATCTTACCCACATGTCTATATGATGGAACAAATTGTGGGTGGAATGTGATATGCTAATCTATTTCTTCTTCAATTCTCCTTTCTTGTTCACTTGGATTTCCATTTTTCTATTTTTTCTTTTCTTCTTAATTTGAATTTTATCTAAGTTCATAAGAAAGGGTGTTTTAAACAAGACAGTAGGCCGCATCCTCATAAATCTCAACCTCTTTGATAGAAAATGGCTTTTCATCCCCATTGACATGGTATTCAATCCCATCTTTTTTGAACTTGATGCACTGATGGAGAGAGGATAGAATTATCTTATTTTGATGTATTCAAGGCCTATCGACCAAAGTAGTGAACAAAGTATTTGAATCAATGATGTAAAACTTAGCTTCAGTCTTCTAGTCACCTATCTCCAAAGGTAACACTATGGAACCTAAAGCCCGTTCACCTTGTTTATTGAATTCTCTCAACATCATTCGATCTCCTCAAAGTGTGGAGGTGTTGATCCTCAAATAGGAAAGGGTCTTTAGACTCATAATGTTTACTGATGCACCTGGATCAATGAGAACTCTAAGTTTGAATCTGCCCAAGTCAACTTGATGTAGAGGGGACAGTTGTGCTCCAAGTCCCCTAGAAGAAGGTCTTCATCTATGAAGGTGATCCCCTGAGCTTCTTTTGTGTAAGGTGCCTCCTCACCTATAGTGGCCAGCTGAGCTAAGCATATCTCAAGATCAAAGAGATCCTTGATTAATGATTCCCTCATCTCTTTGGATAAGACAAGGGCATCATATATGCTTAGCTTAGATGAAAACTTTCTTAGATGAGAGAGGACATTGTAGTCCACCTTGGGCTGATCCTCCATAAGCAGATCCAAGGGTGGTGCATCCTATGGAGCGGATTCTTGATCCTCTATACCAATAACTTATTTCCCTCTATCTTGAGGTGCTGCCCTAGGAGGTAGAACCTTGCCACTATGAAGGTTGACTTTGGTGATCTCTTGTGGTAGGGTAATGGAAGGTTCTACCTGCACATCAGGCTCACCTACAGCTTCTCCTATGGGACCCTCAAAATAGAATGATTCCAAGTCTATCTCAAGAGGTGAACCCATAGTATTGAGTAGGAAAGTCTAACTCTAGAAAGAGGAAGATCAATTGTTATAGTTATTTTGACTTGAAGAGTTATCATTAAGAATAAGTAGACAACCCATCGTGACTGTAATTCAAAGCTTTATTCTTTAATTTCTTGGATTTATTATGAGGTACAAAGTAGAAATCAAGTAAAGTGAGTGGGTAAGGGATTTGATGCCCTATTCCGATACAAGAGTTCTACGTAGAAGAAGAAGAGAAGTAGAGGAGGTTAGATGTGGTAAACGCAGATTGGAAGCTAGACTCGTCGGTGGTTTCCTTCTTGGGCTATCCGGTGACACATCTTTCTTTGTATTGAGCTCCCCCATTCCCTGAGTTGGCACTATAAACTTGCAAACCTTCCTTGATATTGGAGGTTTGAGCTGACTCAGAAACCAGCAAGAAAAGTTTCTTGATCTTCTGGGTGATCTCTTTAGAGGTTTTGGATAAAGAAATATCCCAACCTTCTTTAGTTTTGGAAGAATCACATGTATCCCCAAGGATTACCCTAATGGAACTAGATGGTTATTCCAAATGGTATTCTTTTGGGATAACTACAACACCGCTCTTGAAGCTATGTTCAAGCCAGTCCTTAAATGTGAAACAATCCTCCAAAATATGACCTAACATATGGTGGTAGGGGCAAAAGTTAGGATCATGACTTTTGCCTACTTCCTCTGGTCTTCTAGGCTCGGGTAGCTGAAAATCAGGCTTCTTTAAGAGATTATCAAAGATCTTCCTGATTACCTCCCTCTTAAATGAATAAGATTTGTTAAGCTTATCTAAAAGAGTAGGTGGACCATAGCTACCTAGCGGCGGGTATGTGCGCCACTGCTGCTGATGGTATGGCTGAGGCAGCGGTGCTAGCCATGGAGGTTGTTGTGGAGGCGGTAGGCTACCTCTTGGTAAGAGGTGGAAGTGAAACGGTCGTGGTATCTCGGACTATTCTCTAGGCGGTGTTCCTTTATCTACTGTTGTCACTATTCTCGACTTCTTCTCATAGACCTTTTGTGGCTTTACTTTAGGCAATTGGTCTTGAAAAGGCAACTGTTTGGCCTCTCTTTGTAGACTGGCCGCTTGTTGATTAGCTTCTTAAATATTTTGATAGTGAATCCCTTAAGCATGAAGGCGATCGAGCCATGGATATTCTTTAGAAGAATCTCAATGGCATCTTTGCTCGATATTTGTGCATTTCATACTCAGGTTAAGCCATCAGAGAATATAGTCAAGAGACTCACCTGGGTGTTGTGCTATAATGAGATCACAAGTAACCCTTTGTGAGCTCCAAACCTCTTGATAAGAGTTGCTCCAACTTAGCAAATGTTTTTTTGAACCATTGGGAAGTTCAACATACCAATCAAAAGCTATCCTACTTAGGCTACATGGAACATCAAAGCGTCACTACCACGCGTTGCAAAACGGCGTGTGCAATATCTTTGCTTTCCACTACCATCGAAACTTTTGAAGGAAGGTGGCTCAAAACCCTTGGGATATTGGATTGCATCAAATTCCTGGGTAGGGTCTACCCTTTGGGCGATGATCCTCCACGGGTTTGAGCAACGCTTCCTTCACTATTGCTCAACCATGGATCGATATCTTTCTACTATATGGATGGTACTTTACCTTCCTATACTATGCTAATGCCTTATCAACGAGGTAAGGTCTTGGGGTCCAAGACATGCACTAACTCGCTTATAATATGTAGTAGGATGAACTGGGGCTTATTTCAAGTCGAGATTCTAAGTCCTCAAGTTGCCTCTCCATCCTATCTATGTACTCATCTTTTTTCTCGATATGGTGTTGGGCTGATTGGGTGTGCCACGATCAACCTCATCACCTTCCATGGCCTACTGCTCCCCGAGGAGGGATCCCCTAGTATCCATCATATAGATCCCAGTTGAGTCTCCCAACAAATCATCCTCATTAGGATCAAAGCTGATCTTCTCCTCATCTGACCAGTCATACCCCAGAATTTCCTTCTTCTCTATAAGATAATGTGCTACTATCTCCTCAAGAGAATGATCATTTTGAATGGGAACAAATAATTTTGGCTGACCGGTGTGATCACTATTATATACTGAGAGGCACCAGATCTTGCCTGCTATTGGATAGTTAATTCTATGAGGACTGTACTCTCTAGAAGAGACACACTCCTGATTATCACTAACTCTGAAAGGGGAACCACTCCTAGGAGGTTCTACTATCATGTATTTGGCTATTATTTGCTCCCTCTACAATAGCTACCACCATCTCCATGTCTGTGAGCGAGTTGGTGAAGGGACAACCTATGCTTGGTCTGCCATTCCCTCACCACCAGGGGGCGAAGGTTCGAGAGAGAGCCTCTCCATAGTGGTGTAGATGGAATAGATTCCTTAGTCATAGCGGATCAGCGATGCAGCTTCCTCGATATGGCCTTCATGGCCTTCGGTGGAATCGGAGATGTTGTGATGTGAACAGGTGATGGCGGACGGGGGGTAGAGCAGTATGGAGGAGACCCCACTGACTCTCTTAAGATAGGGACCCTCTTCCTATGATGGGTCATTCTTGTAAGCATGATGCTATATGTATGGTCGCATGAGCCGCTGGAAAATTGACAGTGCGAAGCTGGTGGCCGAACCTCCGCCTCTCCCTCTGGTCATGAGATATGGGCCTCTAGCCCTCTCCACGAAGATGTTTCCCCACTATGGGGGATGATAGATCAAATCAAATTGAGCTCCCTCAAGTCCATAAGCTCTCTATCACGGCAAAAGCGATGAGGCGGCATGACCTCGCTAATGGCGAGGTGACTGAACCATGTGGGTGAAGTAGATCCTCTAATCTCTCACTAAAGAGAGTATGGGTTCTCTATAACCAGTTAGAGTAGGTACCTTCTTTGCTGTAGCCTCCTTTATCTCCACGACAAATGTGATATCACTTGATCATGCAATTTTTATTTCTCCTCTGTGTTCGGGTGGGATGAGTAGAGTTAGAATTAGACCCAACCTCAAAGGCTGGGGAGGCAATCTCTAGAATCAAAGAAGCCTTACCCTTAGAGGGTGCTAAAGAGTGGGTGTTAGCCCTTACTGGGGCAACACGGGAAACCATGGGAGGTCACTATCACTATTGAAGCGGTGGGCCATTGCTTTCCTCTTTGAGGGAATATTATCGAGGTAATTGATCAGATGACTTACGCTACCTGATCTTCGGCTTGTGAGGGGAGTGCCCTCACAGGTGATCTTTACTCCCTCAAAACCTCTACCGAAATGGATAAGGTGGGTATGATCAGCTTGGAGGAAATTGGCTAGATCCAAGGCCAAGTCCATGCCGTAAGAGAAAGTGAACACAAACTTATGTGGGCTTGCCATTTCTAATCAACTACCAAAATTGAGGGCTGAGCGTAGCGAACTATGATGATCTTGAGAATCTGCAAATACATGCTTGGATCATATTTCTATTTTGTTGATTTTGAATTTGAATTTAAAATTTGAACCCACATCCAACATCTTGGAAGTGTTAAGTGGGGTTCAAATGGATTTAGAGAATATTTAGAAATTTGATTGGAAAGAGAAATTTTTGAATATGAATCCAACTTCAACTAATTTGGGTCTGTTGAAAAATGGATTCAAATATTTTTAGAAAGATGCTTCCATATGTTCATGTTTGAAGTTAGATTTTGATTTGAGGACCCTTTCCTTTAACAAATTTGGGTATGTTAAAGTAAGGGTCAATTGGTTTTGTATGGTATTTTGGAATTTTACTCACTTAGCAAATTTGGGTATGCTAAGTGATGTGTTTGAAAATAATTATTTCTTTTTGTGAATTATTTTTTATTTTAAAAATTGGAATTCCCACTTAGCAAATTTATGTATGTTAAGTGAAGAACCTAAGGGTGGTTTATTTTTAAAAGATTTTTGAAAATAGGATTCTTAGCAAATTTGAGTATTTTAAGAAAATCCTAAAGTGTATCATTTGTTTTTCATTTATTTTTGAAAAGTAGGACCCTTAGAAAATTTAAGTATGTTAATGGAATCCTAATGTGTTTCGTTCTTGTTTTGATTTGCTTTTAATGGAAAGTTGAGACTTTACTTTAGCAAATATGGTATGCTAAAGATGAAGTTCCACTTAATTTTTGTGAAGGAAAATTTTACTTAGCAATTTTGAGTATGCTAAATGAAATTCCAAAAGATGTGTTTAAAATTTTTATGTTTTGGTCTTATTTTGAAAATGGAGGCTTCACTTTAGCAAATTTGGTATGCTAAAGAGTGAAGTTCCAAAAGTGTTTGAAAATTTGTGGTTTTGAATCTGGAAACTTTGTTTAGCAAATTTGAGTATGCTAAATGAAGTTCCAAATGTGTTTGAAAATTTTTAGTTTTGAACTTGGAAACTTTACTTAGCAAATTTGAGTATGCTAAATGAAGTTCCAAATGTATTCAGAATTTTGAAAATATGATTGTTAAGTCTTGATTTTTGAAAAGAGGACTTCCATTCAACAAATTTGGGTATATAGAAATTGAAGTTGATCTTATTTTTGCAAATGTGAATATTTTGTTTTGTGTGTGATTATTGCTTTTTGAAAGAGGGAATTCCAACTTAATCATGTATGGGATATGTTTAAGTGGGATTTCCAAATGATGTTATTTTTATTTGGGAATGAAGTCTTCAATCAATAAATTTTGGTATATTGAATGGAGATGTTCATATGTGATGTTGAAAAATTTAGTTTTGTTTGAAAATGAAATTTCCATTCAATAGGTGTGGGTACATTGAATGGAAAGGTTTTATGTGCATTTGAAAGTTTTATTTTTAATTTTGATTTTGATTTTTGGAAGGATGATTGTTCATTTTATTTTTGAAAATGAAGTCTTCATAAAAATGAATTGAGGGAAGATGTTCATTTGTGCTTTTGGAAAAGATTGTTAGTTTTATTTTTGAAGATTCCTACATGTATTAATGAGAATTGTTAGATGAGGGTGATTTAAGAAAAGGAAAATATTTTATTATGTGCATTTTTGAAAGAGTGCTTTTTGAAAAGTAAGGTTTTTATGAAAAATTTATTTTGTCTTTATTATTTTAGAATTAATCTTTCCATATCATAGAAATGATCAGGAGGAAGTCTTTAAATATTTTCAGTTTATTTAGATCTTTTTATTTTTACCCATTGGAGAACCCAATGGGGTTTTAAGACCAACTCGGGGTGAGGTCCTAAAACCTAAAGATGTTGGCTAGCTTAACTTAAGAATGTAATAAACTAAGTGTTGAAAGATAGTCTCGATTCATACCAAAGTACAAACCCATTGATACTTGAAGACAACGATCATTTACCAAAGATGAGAGAGGAACCATCCCAGGCGAGTCATAAAAAAATATGGTAAAATTTTTAATTTCTTTAGAGAATAAAATATATACTTCCATCTTCACTCTATGCGGTATAAAATGAGGATGGAAATATACATCTTCTTCTTTTTATGCAATTTTAACACCACTTAGATCCGCAGATGTTCTTATTGAGGGTGATCAGATATGACATTGAGGAGAGATGTACTATCTCGAAAGATAGAAGTCACCTATGGACTAATCACCTCAACAATGACTCCCCAGATAATGGGTGCACATGTGCAGATTCTTCCTACTTTACATGGAAAAGTAAAGTAGGGTTTAATTTTAAATAGGTTCATTAAATTCTCTAGGGCAAGCCCCCATAGTTAATTACATCCTAAGGAATGAGATCCCTTAGAACTCTCATTAAGGTAAATGATCATTTTGTCTCCAAAGATTTCAATAGGTAGGACTATCAATTGATAGCTTTATTTTTGAAGATCAAATGGGATTGATCGAAGGGAGGGAGTTATTATCGAAACCAAAAAGGAGATAAGTAGAAGATGCCCACGATGCTAGGAAACCTAGCAAACATCTCAAACAATCTTATAATTAGGCTTTACATTTTGAAATTGATTTAATTTGTTTGAGTTGAATTTTTCATTAGAAATTTAGGGCTTATGATTTCCTAACACAAGATTATAGAAATGCCTAAGAGTTGAGGATTTATGCTTATGGCCCATAAAGGGGAGAAGCAATCTTAGAACCTAAATCTAGGGAGCTTTGGCGAGGGCTAAAAGCATAACCTAAATCTAAGGAAAAAATGGGTATTTGGTTTACCTCCACAAGAGAGAACAAACCACCTAACTGTTTGGACTTACAACCGCCTAGGGGTGGCTGCCAACTAACTCCTCATACTGTTTTAAATTCATGTAGGCAAGTCATGTGCTTTATGCAAGATAGCTAGACTGTTATTTATTTAGAAAGAGACTAAGTCCTTAAACTCACTCCCTAAAGAGACTAGATCATGTAAGGGTATGTTTCAAATGACCTAAATCTAATGTAATTCAGATTTAATTTTATTTTTATTTTTGGATAATCATTTTGACTCATGCTAATAGGATTCATATGCTATTGCATGAAATGAGATTATTAAATAATGAAGGGAGAGGTGTATTTCCACCATAGCTCTTAATGGCCAAGCCAAGTTTCTTTGGCAAAAGTGAAAGCAGAGTGAAAATAATATGCATTTGTGCATGATGTTATTAAAGAGCTACTCTTCTAGCTAAATGGTTACTAATTCTTTTATCTTGATTTTAGCCTAAGCTTTAGATGAGGTTATGAGTTCTTTATTTTAATTTTGAATTGTTAAATTTGGTAAAAGATTTATTTTTCCTAAGAGCCTAATCCACATCTAGGCCATACATAAAGCAAGGAAGAAACTAGGAAAATAATGCCACTTAATGCACAAGATAAACAAATCATCAATTAATTTATAAGGCTAATCACAAAAGAATAAGAGGCCATTATGGTGGGCCACCGCAAAAAAACAAATTGGGTAGTCGAGCTCTGCCCTTATACAACACGGATTACAAATGAATTACATACAATTAAGCAAGGAATTCATTATTTTTTTTGGGGGGTCTTCAAGCTTCATTTCTTCATTCTTCTTCTTTTTCTTCTTTCTTCTTTGGTTCCTTCTTTTGGATGGTTGGAAGGTGGATGCTCCAAAGGCTTCACATGGTGCATAAGATGAGATCTTATGATCTGCTCATCCATCCCCATAATAATCATTCAAAATCCTAATTATAAAATTATATGAAAAGGAAAAGTAAATCTAGCTACACACAAAAAATAGAGATTAAAAAATCCATACCAAATCCCAAGCATATTTATTGGAATTATCACCCACACATGGGTGACTAAATCCACCTAGCTTATTATTATGCTTAGGGGTATAAGCACACCTCCAAAGTATTTATTTTTTTATTTATCATAGTGCCCCTTAAGCACAATCCCCTACAACAGATAATGATTAGAATAAGATCATCCTACTATTCATTATACACACATACATCCTAACATCCAGACTAAAATATATATCACAAAATAAAAGCAAACATCAAACCATGCACTGTCCTAAGCTAAAGCTAGAAGTGGGGGCTTAGCTTAATGTGTGTGCTTTGGAGGTTTATGTGGCATGTTTAGCTATGGATTTAAGTTAGAATTTTCAAAGTGTGAAGAATGTTTAATTTAGAGGAGGGTTTCATTTAAGTGATTTAATTATTTTGGGTTGGCTTTATTTTATGTTTTGATTGGGTTCAAGTGAATCCAAGAATTAATTACTATGTTATAAAGAGAGGGAAAGAGAGGAGAACTCCTCTTTCCTTCCCAAACCTAAGTAATTTCTAAAGTGGATTCATATTTTAATTTTATTTAGTGAATGTTTTATTATGTATTTTAATTAATCTTAAGCTTAAATAAACTCTAAACAAACCCATTCAAAGAAAGGCATTTTAATATTAATAAAATGAACTAAATTCACAAACATACATCAATTCATTTCTTTCCCAACATATGTATGCATATGAATGAGTCCTAAACATATCTATACATACAAATGAGAATGTTTGGCACACTTTATGATGCATGCTAAGTAATTTATTTAAGAAATTTTGGATGTTTATGATGCATGATTTTCAATAAGTAGCAAAGGAGTTTCTTATCCAATTTTCACATGCACATATGAATGTATGAAAGATATAAGTGAGTACGACACCATTGTTAACCAAGGATGTAAGGTACAAGACTACTTAGGGCTACTTAAAGCCTCACAATCTTGGAGTTTTCCATACTAATATACCACTTTCCTTAAATACAAGCATTTACAAAAGAAATGAATGGAAAAGAAAGAATGCAAAAGTTTATGTTGATTTATTTTTTATGCAATATATGTACAAGTATAAATATCCTTATTAAGTAATAGCATAGGAATGAATAGGATATGGAATTAGAAAGTGTTAGGTTCTTTTTAAATGAACTATACACTTTGCAAATCTATTCAAAATTACTAAAGAGAGGAGAAGGAAAACCTACACTAAGCACATTCTTATATTTTACTCACATGCAAATTTATAAGTAAGATATAAATTACACACTTTTAGTTTTGATAATTGATTCAAATATTTTGAAAATAATTAGGATTTAATAGTGATAATAGCCACTCATATTCTTACTTTAGCCAACTCATGCAATTTGATATAATAAAAATATTTTCATTTTAAATTTGATTTTGAAAAGCATGTTGACCTCATTTTTATAATGAGCTCTCAATCCATCTTAGACATAAGACTCTTAGACTAAGAGTTTCTTGTTTTAAGACACATCTAGTGATTATACATCACCTAAATAAAGACTTAGAAGAGTTAGCCAAATAGGTCATGTTTTAGTGTTGAAAATTTTTTTAAAAAGAGAAAGTTTTCTTTAAGTCAAACTCCAAATCAATCTTATTTGATTTTCTCCTCAAATCAACTCCATGTGATTGAAATCCATAATTGAAACCCATGATTGAAACTTATATGAAATTTAAGTCCAAATCTTTCTTAAGTCCAATCTTCTTTTAAGGACTTAGCTAATCATGATCAAATCAAAAATTCAAACTCATGGAATTTTATCACAACTCATTTATATTCTCATTTATATTCACATATATAAATGAAATATAAATAAATCAATCTAATCAAATCCAAAAATTATATTCCAAATTTAAAATCTTTCTTAAGTCCTTATTCCATCTTAAGGACTTACCCAAAATCATGGTCAAATCAATTCAAATTTTGAAATTTTTATAATCATTTATATTCTCATTTATATTATATATGAAATATAAATATAAATCAATCAAACCAAATCCAAAATTCAAGCTCCAAACTAAAAATAAGCCTTTAAATTTCTCTTAAAAAATCTAACTCATGATCAAATCACTTCAAATCCTTGAAATTTTTTCATGACCCATTTATATTCTCATTTATATTCACATATAAATGAAATATAAATCAATAACAAAACCACTTCCCAAAATCAAATCAAATCCACTCAAAATTAAGTTTTAGTTAAAATCTTGAATTAGAAATCAATTCAAATCAAGAAATCTTGATTTTCATTTTTTTCAACCCTACAATCATGAATAAATATAAATACAAGAATAAAATCCAATTAAAAATCAAATAAATCCATTCATATTCTTCCTTGAATATGATATTGTCAAATGGATCACCCATTTTGACTTTTGCAAATGGATGTATATTTCAATCAGTCCATATACAAGTTCAATCAAACTCAAATCAAGTCTTGACCAAGGTGACACTTAGGCTCGATCAAGTGACCTAAAGTACCCTTATGCAAATTCTAATCTAACCAAATTGGATTGAATCAAACTCACTATGTTCATCATGATCCAATCATCATGAGATGATCAATCACCCAAATTGGTCAAGTCAAACTTAAGAACACTTCAAAATGAAACCTAATAAGCCACCATAGGACAAATTGATTACCAATGATCTAGTTCATTCATGACTAATGTTGAACTTGACCAAGTCACATTTGAGTTTTTAAGTGAGCTTGAAGTTGATTGACCTAAAATGTCAAAATGTGTTAAAACTTGATCTAAGCTTGTTGATTAAAACCAATGAGTCAAGTTCATTACAAATCACTTGTTGAACTTGAACAAAGCTCAATTTGACTTTAGCTTAATTGAGCTTGAAGAGGACTTTGAGGTCATATTGGGAATTCAATTTAACCATTGAGAATTAGGATTAAACCAAACCTAAACCTACCCCGACCTAAAAATGTCAAATGGGTCATTCAACTTGACCCACCTAAATGAGAATCATGAACCAAATTCAAACCTAAACCAAATTGAATCAAAACAAAAGAAACATTTCAAATGATCATATGAACTTTAAGGTTTGACCCAATTTCAGTTGGTCAATTGTTGATTTTGACCTAAATGGGTCAACATGGAAACCATATCAAATGAACTCCAAATCTAATGAAACTTGGATTTTATCAACATACCCATTATTCAAATTCAAAAAATTAGCCAAAGGGCCTAGATAGAACAAATTTTGGAAATCCATGGGAAATTTGGTCAAGCCCTCTTCATATCTAGTGATATAGGTCAAGTAGAATTATGAAGGTGGTGCAAACCCAATTATGGGTGTGCCCAAAATCAAACAAAAAGAGAGCATTAAATTCATATGGAAAACTTCCTCACTCAATTTGAAGCACGGAGGTTACCACTCCATTTAGCAACAAGCAGTCAAATTGCTTAGTAACCCTTTCAATGGCTTTGGATCATGGCAAATAATGTGATCATTTTATTGCCATGGTTATATAGTCAATTCACTTCAATTTTTCTCTCTTGATTTGGTGTTAGAGTCATAGGAAGCATTCTTGGGTGATCTAGCTCTAGAAGGGATTTGAATTTGGCATTTATTGATTTTCATCCTTGAAAAGGAGCTCATAGAATCTCAAATTTTTACACTCAATTCAATTCTTTGCACTCCATCGAGGGGCCAAGTGAGCTTGCTAAGCTCTCTCTCAGTTAGGCAAGGGAGGTCATTAAAGCCAAAGCAAGGAGGATTCCATTGATCACTCAACATTGGAGTTAATAATTTTCACATCTGACTTGGCAGTCCTTCAAGTGAATCAGCATTGATCACCTCCAAGTTGATTTTTTGACCACTAAACTCTGTTGGTCATGTGAAGAAGTTTAATCTTTTGACCATTGGATTATTTTGCCATTGGGTTGATGGTTGATTTAAGATTTCATTCTAATCAAGCTCATGACTTAGGTTCTTTTGAAAGTGGATTCATTATTCCTCAGGAAAGAATATGGATGATCTCGACCGTCCAACCACACATTTTGGATGGATGACCAAGATTAAATGCACATTTTAAATCATATTTCACCTTTAAAATCACGGTTTGGATCCGAATCAAACCATGTAATTCTGATATTGCGGTGTGATGTGATGTTTAAGTTACCACTCACAGGTTGATGTGTGGAAAGCGCCTCTGACTTAGCCGCCTGCGTGTCATGCCATGGAGATTAGGGATTAATTAAGCATTAAATAACCTTCTAAACTTCAAAAAAATTATATCTCTCTAAAGAAAAATCAGAAAAATTTGAGCTAAATTTCCACTGAAAGATAATTCAATCTAGAATATTCTAAAATTAGTTTGAATGGACTTTGAATCGTATCTTTCTCTGATTTTATTTTATTGAAAAATTTTCAAGCTTACCATGAAAAATTGGCTAATCTTGAATTCGTCTAAGGTTATGAGAATTAGCTTGAATACTTTGGCCAAACTTGCCAAAGAATTGATTGTGTTTGGAAGGAGTCCATTTCAATAAGGATCCAAAATGAGTATCCCTAATTGATGTTGAATTCATTGAGAGACTTTTCTTGAAAGGGAGGTTTGTGCAAAATGGACAAGAGTTTGGATTGAGGCTAGTTCATGATTACTTGAACATAGGACTACCTCAAGAAAAATGAGCCCATTAGTGAAATAGATTTTTTTGGTATTATATGGTTGACTTGTGGTTATCTATTTAGACAAACATGAAATGTGGCATTATAAGAGGTACATTTGTTATGCAAGCACATCAATATGAAGATGAAGACAAAGATCAAATGACTTGATACTACTAGTTTGATGTTTTTGAGACATGGATGTAGCTAGGAGATCTTTCATTGGTATTGTGTAGTTCCACCAACCACCTAACATTCTACACACCTACATTGGCCTCATGGATTATGTTGACCAACATTATGGGTTCATCGATCCTCCTTCTTCCAAGGGCATCGATTCATCTTATTTGGACTACTTTTGAAAGTGGGTGAAAGCCATCCCACTGAGATCACAACTCAGCATGTGCTTTGATTTTTCAGGAATCATATTGTATATAGGCTTGGGGTGCCTCAATGAATTTTATTCGATAATGGTACTGCATTTAAAAGCACTGAGATCAACAGCTTTACGAGAAGACATAGTATATATTAGAGATACTCCACCATCTACTACCCCAAAGGAAATGGCTTAGTTGAAGTATTCAATAAAAATCTCATCCAGATACTGAAGAAGACTCTTGTTGACAACAAACGACAATGGAATGAGCAATTGTTTGAAGCCTTGTGGGCCTACCGCACCACATATCGAACTCCAAATCAATCTACCCCATTTTCCTTAGTGTATGGTTGATTCTACCTTTAGAAGTTCAACTTCCATCACTAAGGATTGCATTGGGTAGCAAGATCACTCTGAGTAGAATGTAAGTTATGTAGAAGAGCTCGATGGTTTGGAGGAGAGTTGCCTCTGCATGCGAACCTCAGTTGTATAAGGCCAAAATGATTCAAGCTCACAACAAGTCCACCTTAGGTCTTTGAGTAGGAGAACTTGTGTTAGTCTGGGTGACTAATTGTTGCGTCAAGATGGGAGGCAAATTTGAACCCACTTGGGAAGGCCCCTATGTCATAGAGAAGGCCTACTAAGGAAGATCTTATCAGCTTATTGATTGTAAAGGGGAACACCCAATGCTTCCAATTAATGGGATCTATCTAAAGAAATATTACCCATGAAATAAATCATGTTTGAAAATAATTATTAATAAAAAGAATAAAAATCAGATTCTACTCATCAAATCTTCTCATCTTTCGAATCATTATTTGCTTGTCTTATGAATCCGCTGTGACGTGTGTAGGGTAGGTGTAAGAGTCCCCCAATGGCATCCTATCCCTCTTTCATAACACAAACACAATCTCCTAGTGCTATTGGAATAGGTGTAAGAGAATCTGAGAGGCATCCTATTTTGATTGCACTAAAATAGGTGTAGAGAACAGCGTCCTTTCTTGGAATCTAGCCATCCATGGAACCACTTCATCAAATTCCCTAGCATGTTTAAGGTTGGTGTAAGTGTCCCCTAGAGGCATGCTATTCCTTTTAATACATGCATAATAACAAACACAAATCTTTTGTATCAAGCTATTTTGATATGGGAGCAAGTCCCCTGTGACACTCACTCATTAGCTGCTCTTGGTTGGGTTTACATGATACCTTGCTAGTATGTCACCCCAGTGGTCATTTATTTGGAAACTGTGAGTCCTCGATCTTTCTTCCTAACTTGACCATCATAAACCAATGAGCTCCTTGTTAATATGGTAGTCTTTGTTGCCTAGCTAGTAAGCTACCTCATGTTGATTTTGTTTAAGAAGATGTGAGTCCCCGTGCTTTCTTGAACTAATCATCATGATCTAACTAGAGTATATTTAAGGTTTAGGATAAGTCCTAATGTCATTCACTTTAGTCACTAAGTTGGATAGCACCATCAGAAGATGACTATCCCTAGGGGATGTGAGTCCAAGCTTTCTTTTGGGTGATTATTTACAAATCACACAAGGCTTCTTCACTTCTAGAGCTTATTGAATGCTATCTTGGTGAAAGGGTGGAAGGGGAAACCCTACCTTAGGTTGATTGATGTTCGCTATGCTGACAATGACTCACTCCATGGATACACCACTCTTGGTAGATATGAGTCCACACACTTTCTCCTTGAGTTGGACACTGAATATCTATTAGATATATGACTAGCCATGTCCTCTTCTCCAGGGTTTTGGATTAAGCTCTTAGCGGCCCCATCCACTACGGGAACTCTATTTGGATCACATCCATTGTGACCCCATTTAGACACTACCCGAGTTACTTTTGGATTGGTTAGTTCCCCTTTCATAGTAACCACCCTTGTGGTTGGAGAATTTATTCAGTGGATGCGCAGATTTTCTCTTGGTTTAGTAAATCTGAGATAGGTCTAGGCTGATATAAGATCCTTCTCATTTTGATCCCTCGCAAACTAACATGGTCCACGATAAGATAAACAAAATAAACAAAATAAATAAAATTAATTTGCTTGTGGATTAGGAATTCAAGACACCAAAGGCTCTTTCCCAGCGGGCATCCTATCTTTAGGCGGTGTCAGTAGAATTATTTAGAATTGTATCAAGTTGAGATAAGTCCCTTGCACTCACTCAGTGGTTGCCCTTGGTTGTTGAATCTATTTTTTCCATAAGCAGGTTATCCCGACAATCATTCTGCTTTGGAAGATATAAGATTATGGAGCATTCTTTGTAGCATGATTATCACAAACCGACGGGCAGCCCTAGGTCAGGTTTAATTTGTTGCCCAAAATGTCGATGGTCTTTTCTAGTGGAATATGTGAGTCGCTTTCTTCCCTTAAATTGATCATTGCAAACGAAAGACACTCCTTTGGTGATAGCCCTCCATGGAAGCTCCCTTTGGTTTAGTAAATCTAAGATAAGTCTAGGCTAATATGAGCTCCTTCTCAATTTGATCTATCATAAACCAACAAAATCCATCAAAAAAAATAAATCTAAAAATGAAATTAATCTTGATTATCTTTGAGCTGATCTAAGTCCCTCAGTGACATTCACTCAATTCAATCTAGGTTGGTTTTCATTTGCCTTGCCAATATTACCCGAATGATCTCTACTTGAAGGATGTAAGTATACTATGCTTTCTTCCTAGTACAACTACTGCATACCTAAAGGCATCTCTTTGGTTGGCTATTCCTACTATGAGTTTAGTAGACTACCTCTTTGGATTGGTAAATCTAAACTAGGTAGGCCCTTGGCTCTATAATCTCAAAACCAGGTCCATAATAAAACAAATTTAAAATTGAAACAAATTCAACTCTCTTCCCGGTAAAGTTCTCCTCATTGAGACCTAAACCAAATCAAATCTCTTATCCCTGGGATGACTTGAAAGCTTCCCAATGGAAGGTTCACATACTATCCTTAGTGGATCCTCCTTTCTCTCTTATGTCCTTGACATAAGTAGAGCCACATTGAACTAAGCTCTTTTTTACACCTTGGGTTAGATGATTGTTTTATTAGTGCTATCTCTGTTGTTGATTATTTGTCACACCATATGCGGTGTTCCTTGTCAATCACTATTGGGTGCCCTTTGTTAACCTCATTTTTTTGAATGAGCTCTCAACCCCTCCATCTTAGACATAGGACTTTGACTTTAAGAGTTCCTTTGTCTTAAGATACATCTAGTGATTAGGTGGACACTCAACCTAGCCAGAGACTTAGAAGAGTTAGCCATAGGAATAGGTCATGCTTTTGGGGTGGAAAATTGCTACCCTTAGCTTGACCCACTCCTCACCTTCCTTCCTTCAAGTCAAACTCCAAATCAATCTTATTTGATTTTCTCCGAACTCAAATCAACTCCATGTGATTGAAATCCATTGAAATCCATGATTGAAACTATGAATGAAATTCCTAAGTCCAAATCTTTCTTAAGTCCCTAATCTTCTTTTAAGGACTTAGCCTAAATCATGATCAAATCTAAATCAATTCAAACTCATGGTATTTTCTCACAACTCATTTATATTCTCATTTATATTCACATATATAAATGAAATATAAATACAAATCAATCTAATCAAATCCAAAAATTATATTCCAAATTTAAAATCCTTCTTAAGTCCTTAATTTCCATCTTAAGGACTTAGCCAAAATCATGGTCAAATCAATTCAAATTAATGGAATTTTCTCAGAACTCATTTATTTTCACATATATAAATGAAATATAAATATAAATCAATCAAACCAAATCCAAAATTCAAGCTCCAAACTCCAAAAATTTCCCAAGTCCTTTAAATTCCCTCTTAAAAGATATAGCCTAACTCATGATCAAATCACTTCAAATCCTTGAAATTTTCTCATGAACCATTTATATTCTCATTTATATTCACATATATAAATGAAATATAAATTCTACCAACCAAAACAACTTCCAAAAATCAAACTTAAATCCACTCAAAATCTAACCTAAGCTTTCAAGTCAAAATCTTGAACTTAGCCAAATCAACTTCAAATGAAGCCAAACTCTTGATTTTCATTCGTGATTCAATCAACTGTACAATCATGAATCTAAATATAAATACAAGCTTCAATCACTTAACCAAAATCCAATTCAAAAAAATCAAACCCCAAATCTATTCATATTCTTCCTTTGAATATGATATTGTCAAATGGATCAAAACCCATTTGACTTCAAACCACTTGCAAATGGATGTATATTTCAATCATAAGTCCATAAACAAGTTCAATCAAACTCAAATCAAGTCTTGACCAAGCCATTTGACCCACTTAGGCTCACTTGACCCAAAGTGACCTAAAGTACCCTTATGAGCCAAATTCTAATCCCCAAATTGGATTGAATCAAACTCACCTATGCCTCTCATCATGATCAACAATCATCATGAGATGATCAATCACCCAAATTAGGTCAAACCAAGTCAAACCTAAGGGTTGACCAAGTCAACACTTAGCCAAAATGAAACTTAGCATAGCCAAAATCCATATAGGCCAAATTGATTGAAACCAATGATCTAAGTTCATTCATGACTAATGTTTGAACTTGACCAAGTCAACATTTGAGCCTAACCTAGCCCAATTGGCCACTTGACCCAAGTTGACCCAACTTGACCTAAAAGTCAAAATGTGTAAAACCTTGATCTAAGCCAAATTGATTAAAACCAATGAGTCAAGTTCATTCCAAATCACTTGTTGAACTTGAACAAAGCCTCAATTGGCCAACTAGACCTAACCTAGCCCAATTGACCTTGAACCCAACTTGACCTAAAGGGTCATATTGAGCCAAATTCAAATTTAACCAAAATTGATTGGAAATAAAGATATCAATCCACTTCATATGACTAACCAAACTTAAACCTACCCATGATCAAATAAGTCAAATGGGTCAAATTGGTCAACTTGACCCATTTGACCTAAATGAAGTCATATGAACCAAAATCATAAACCAAATTAAATCAAACCTAGCCACCAAAACATTTCAAATGGTCATATGAACTTGACCCTTGGTTTGACCCAATTTGACCAATTGGTCAACTTGACCCAAGTTGACCCATTTTGACCTAATTAGGTCAACATGAGCCAAAGCATACCAAATGAACTCCAAATCTAATGAAACTTGTCCAAACCTATTTTATCAACATACCCAACATATTCAAATTCAAAAAATCAGCCAAATGACCATTTTACCACTAGGCCATAAAATAAATTTTGGTCAAATCCATGGGGAATTTGGTCAAGCCCTCTTCATATCTACTTGATACCTTCCTAATAGGTCAAGTAGACCCTATGGAAGGTGCAATCCCAATGGGTTTGGGTGAGCCCAATTAACCCAAGGCCAAACTGCACAGCTCAAATTGGCCATATGGAAATCTTCCCTCCACTCAATTTGAAGCACATGGGAGGTTACCACTCCACTCCTTAGCCCAAATCGACCATGTGCAAACTCCTAACAACTCAAACAACCCTTTCAATCTTGGAAATTGGATCAAAATGGCAAATAATGCTTGGTCATCTGATTGCCATAGGGGGTGATATACTCCCCTAATTCACTTCAATTCTAACTCGAGTGTTAGAGTATGAAGCATTCTTGAGTGATCCTAAGCTCTCTAGAAGGGATTTGAATTTGGCATTTCTCAGTTTTCATCCTTTGAAAGTAGGGAGCTCCATAGAATCTCAAACTTTCTCCACACTCCAAATCAATTCAATTGCCTTTACACACCACCGAGAGGGGCCAAATCGAGCTTGCCAAGCTCTCTCAAGTTCCAAAGCAAGGTGAGGTCTAATTCCATCAAAGCTGCAAGGGAGCTAGGAGGTTGGTCCAAGCAATCCACTCAACCTCGGTAATACTTTCACCAGCCTCTCAACTAGGCAAGCTCCTCCAAGGAATCAGTCATGAGGTTACATTTTTTTAGCTAAGCTCTCTAGGTGTTGATCCTTTGTGAAAGAAAGTTTAATGGCATAAGATTTTGACCATTAGATAGGTTTGCCATTAGGGTTAGATGGTGTGTGCAAGATTTCATTCCAATAAGAGCTTGGATCTTCCCTTTAAAAGTGGATGGTCTCCATTATTCCTTAGGGAAGAACAGGGATGATCTTGGCCATCCATCCATGCATTTTGGATGGACAGTCGAGATTAAACGTACATTTTAAATCTTATTTCACCTTTTAAAATTGTGGGTATATTCTTGGCCGTTCGATCCTTGATCGAACAGCGGATATCAAACTGCGTAGCATTGCTGCCATGCACCCTATGATGTGATGTTTAAGTTACCACTCACGGGTTGACACGTGGAAAGTGCCTCTAACTCAGCTACCTACGTGTCATGCCGTAGAGATTAGGGATTAATTAAGTGTTAAATAATTTTAATTAACCCTCTGAACTTAAAAAATTCATATCTCTCTAAAGAAAAATAAAAAAATATGAGGTAAATTGCCACTGAAAGATTATTCAATCTAGAATATTCTAAAATTAGTTTTAATGGATTTTGAATTGTATCTTTCTCTAATTTTACCTTTTATTGGAAATCTTAAATTGCTAATTAATCCACTAATTAGTCTCAAACTTCTTGGGTATGTTTGGCTGGATGACTTCTGTCTCCCCTAATTTTTTGGGGATTTATTGATGGCTTAATTGAGGGAATTGCTAATGCATTTCCTAATTACCTTTTTTATATAATTAAGGATAATTAAGAGTTTAATTAGTGTTTTAATCCTTATTGAAGTTAATTAAGGTTTGATCCAGTGAATAGGAGGCTTAGGGAATAATTTTGGGGCATTTCCCCTAAGATATTCCTTAAACACCCTTTTTCTTTCTTATTCCTCTCTTAATTAAGGGATAATTCTCTAATTACCCTCTTAATTAATTTCTAAAAATCCTAAAATCTTCTAGAACTTAATTAATCTACTTTGGGTAGATGTTTAGGTGTTCAAAAGCCTAAGTTCAGTTAAGAATTCAAAACTCAACTCATATGTGTGAGGCATGTTTTGAAATTACTTAAGTTATACCCATTTGCTTAATTAACCATTAACCATGAGCCAAATTGCTTCAGGCACCTTTCTTCCTAGGTGCATTACAAATTTAAATTCATTGTGAGGTTTTATGTCATCTCATTGGCTCATAATTTATTAACTATGCTAAGGTGGTGTAGGTAAGGGTTAATTAACATGTTTAATTCATACCTTAACCTAACAAAAATAAAAATGAATCTAATCATCTAAAAACTAAATAGAAATGTCAAACACATGTGGGAATGGGTTAGGAATAGCAAACTCAACTCACATTTTCAAAATTAAATCAAATTCAAAATTAAACAAAAATCATATTAAACAAACTTTGATTTACTTTAAGCTTTCTTATTTCATAGATTGTCTTTAGGATTTAGTTAAAGTGAATGTGTTTACATGATTTCATTGATTTAGTTATTTTCTTAACATGTTAAATATATGTATATCATGTGGTTTCATCCATCCATGCTTTTCAAAATCAAATTTAAAATAAAAATATTTTTTTATGTCAAATTGCATGTGTTGGCTAAAGTAAGAATATGAGTGGCTATTATCACTATTAAATTCAAATTATTTTCAAACATATATGAATCAATTACCAATACTGAAAGTGTGTTACTTATATTTAATTTTAAGTTTGCATGTGAGTAAAATATAAGGATGTGCTTGGTGTAGGTTTTCATTCTCTTCTCTTTTAGTATAATTTTGAATAGGATTTGGCAAGGTGTGTGGTTCATTTGAAAAGAACCTAACACTTGCCTAATTCCATATCCTAGTCATTTCTATACTATCACTTAATAAGGATACCTATGCTTGCACATGTAAATTGTATAAACAAAAATAAATCAACTAACACCAACTTTTGCATTCTTTCTTTTCCATTCATTTCTTTTGTACACATGTTTGTATTTAAGGAAAGTGGTATATTAGTCTGGACTACCCTAAGGTTGCTAGGCTTTAAGTATCCTTAAGTAGGTCTTGTATCTTACACCTCTGGTTAACAATGGCACTGTACTCACTTATGCCTTTCTTACCTTCATGTGTGCATGTGAAAATTGGATAAGAAATCCCTTTTCTACATAATAAAAATCATACATCATAAACTTCCAAATTTTCTTAAATGAATTACTTAGCATCCATCATAAAGTGTGTTAAATATTTTCATTTGTGTGTGTAGATATGCTTAGGACTCATTCATATGCATGTTATACATGTTGGGAAAGAAATGAAGTGATGTATGTTTTGTGAATTTAGTTCATTTTATTTAATATTAAAATGCTTTATTTTTGAATAGGTTTGGTTAGAGTTCATATAAACTTAGGATTAATTAAAACACCTAATTAAAAAATTCACTAAACAAAACTAAAATATGAATCTACTTTAGAAATTACTTAGGTTAGGGATGGAAAGAGAAGTTCTCTTCTCTTTCCCTCTCTTTATAACTTAATAATTAATTGTAGGATTCACTTGAACCTAATCAAAACATGAAACAAAATCAACCCAAATCAACTTAATCACTTAAATGAAACCCTCCTCTAAGTTCAACATGCTTCATACTTAGAAAATTCTAACTTAAAGCCATAGCTAAGCATACCACACAAACCTCTAAAGCACACACATTAGACTAAGTCACTACTTCTAGCTTTAAGTTAGGGTGGTGCATGGTTTGATGTTTGCTTTTATTTTATGATATATGTTTTAAATTGGATGTTAGGATGTATGTTCATAGAATGAATGATAGGGTGATCTTAGTCTAACCATTGTCTTTTGTAGGGGATTGTGCTTAAGGGGCACTATAATAAATAAAAATATAAATGCTTTTGTTGTGTAGGTGCTTATACCCCTAAGCATAATCTAATAAGTCAGGTGGACTTAGTCACCCATGTGTGGGGTGATAAGTCCAATACATATACTTGGGATTTGGTAGTTTGTTTAGCTAACCTTTATTTTGTAGGTGTTATCTAGATTTAGTTTTCCTTTTCATGTAAATTTTGCAATTAGGATTTTGGAATGATTTTTATGTGGATTAGGATGAACATTGGTCATAAGATTTCATCTTATGTGCCATGTGAAGCTTTTGGAGCATCCACCTTCTAACCATCCAAAAGAAGGAACCAAAGAAGAAAGAATAAATGAAGAAGAAAGAAGAAAAGAAGAATGAAGAAATGAAGCTTGAAGACCCCCATGATAATGAATTTCTTGCTTAATTGTATTTAATTCATTTGTAATCTGGGTTGTATAAGGGTATAGCTCGGTACCCAATTTATTTTTGGGTTTGTGCGGTGGTACCCAACCATAATGGCCTCTTATTCTTTTACAATTAGCTTTATAAATTGATTGATGATTTGTTTAGCTTGGGCATTAAGTGGCATCCATTTCTAATTTCTTCCTTGCTTTATGTATGGTATGGATGTGGATTAGGCTCTTAGGAAAAAAATAAATCTTTTACCAAATTCAACAATTCAAAACTAAAAATAAATAACTCATAACCTCACCTAAAGCTTAGGCTAAAAATCAAGATAAAAGAATTAGCAACCCCTTAGTTGGATGAGTACTTATTTTATAACATCATGCACAAATGCATATTATTTTCACTCTTGATTGGAGGGCTTCACCTTTGCCAGAGAAACTTGGCTTGACCTTTGAGAGCTATGTTGGAAACACACCTCCTACTTTCTCACTGATTTTGGCCAATAATCTCATTTCTCATGCATTAGGCATATGAATCCTATTGAAATGATTGGTCCAATGAAAATAAAATGAAATCTAAATTACATTAGATTTAGGTCATTTGAAGCATGTCCTTATATGATCTAGTATTTTAGTGAGTGAGTTTAAGGACTTAGTCACTTTCTAAATAAATAACAGCCTAGGTATCTTGCATAAAGCATATGACTTACCTACATAAATTCAAAATCGTAGGAAGAGTTAGTTGGTGGCTATCCCCAGGCGATTGTAAGTCCAAGCAGTCGGGTGGTTTGTCCTTTCTTGTGGAGGTAAACCAAATACCCACCTTTCACCCTTATTGTGCTTTCTTCCAAAGCTCCATAGATTTATGTTACGAGGTTGCTTCTCCTCTTTGTGACATAAGCTTAAATCTCACCTCTTAAGCATTTCCTTAATCTTGTGTTATGGAATCATACCCATGAAAATTTAACTCAAAATTAAATCAATTTCAAAATGTAAGCATCAAATGCTCCTAGCATCATGAGCATCTCCTACTCTTTGATCAATACCATTTGATCTTCAAGTGATAGTCATTTTCTATTGAAATCTTTGAAGACAATAATAATTTACCTTAATTAAGAGTATTCCTAAGGGATACCATCCCTTAGGATGTAATTAACTATGGGGGCTTGCCCCTGTAGGGAACTTAACGAACCCGATTTAAAATAAACCTTACTTTACTTTTCCATGTAAAGTAGGGAAAGAATCTTTGGTACATATGTAGACCCATTATCCTTAGAGTCCTTATTGAGCTGATTAGGTCCATTGTAGGGTGATGACTTATGTCTTTCAAGATTGTACGTAGTGTCCCAACAAGGCGTATATCTTTTATATATTTCTATTTTAATTTATCCATCTTTTTTTTAAAAGGGCAAGAGGATAGATGAAGGAAAGAAATTTGTAAAAGAATATTTTTCACCACAAGCATGAATGTATGAAATCATATGGCACACATATTTAGCATGTTGGAGATAAACTAAAGTACTGAAAGCATGTAAACACATTCACCTTAATTAATTTCTAAAGATAATCTTATGAAATAAGAAAATTTAAAGCAAATCAAAGTTTATTTAATATGATTTTTTATTTAATTTTGAATTTAATTTAATTTTGAAAATATAAAGTGAGTTTGTTGTTCCTAACCCATTCCCACATGTGTTTGATATTTTGT
>CM038215.1:301053940-301283717 GCA_021442155.1 Cymbidium sinense
TGGAGAGACCAATAGTTGGAAAATTTGCAAACAGATCTATCGAATGACTCTAGAAGAAGAGTTCAGCAAGTCTTAGAGATCGGTTTACTTTCTTCAAATAGAAAAGCAATGAGAAATTTATAAATTTGTCTCAAGGCAAAGAAAATAAGGATCCAAGATGAGCCAAGATGCTACAAATAATTAATACACTAAGTGAGAAGTGTTATAGATTTCTCGTAGGATTGAGAGATCAATTCAAACCTTTAATTCCACCAAGAATTAAGGATTTTGCAATAATAGAGTGCTAAACCGTTAGAGCATAATATGGATATGGTCAGACAAAGATGGGATACTGGCAGTAAGAGGAGACAGATGTTAGATCTGAGCAATTTAAAAAAATGAAAGTTCAGTCAAAAATCACAATAACAATATCAATCTGGACAATAGCAACATCAACAAGGAGGCCAAAAGTCAACTGGCCAGCACTATATGTGGAAAACCACATTTTAGGAAGTGTTTTGTAAATTCTTGGAGATGTTATCTATATGTGGGGAAGTGGGTCATATCAAAAGAAACTATCCAAGAAATATTCAGGGGAGCAGAGAGCAAAGAATTGCACCGAAGCCAAAAGTGTATAAAGATACAAAGCCTACTATGAATAAATCATTTCAGAAGGATAAAGGAATAGAGTCTGGAGCTCGTGTTTTTTCTTTATCTTCTCAAGAAGCCAGAGAATCTTTAGATGTGGTGACAGGTATGCTAACTATTTTAGATTCTCCTGCTAAAGTATTTTTTGATTATGGTGCATCACTCTCATTTATGTCTGAGCTATTTTGTAATACATCAGACCCACACTGCTTTTTACTTTCTGTTCAATTTTATTGCCTCTAGTGATTGTATATTAGCCAACAAAATGTGCACCTAATATTGTAATGACAGGAAATTTTCATATGAATTAGTTTTACTACCTTTAATTGAATTTGAAGTGATCTTAAACGGATTTGCTAACAAAATATTTTGTCGCAATTGAGTGTTGGAAGAAAAGGGTCCGGTTTGATTTACCTAATGAGAGACCATTTTATTTTCACCGTGAAAAGGGAGTGATAGCCTCTTTAACACACGCACTCAATGTTGATAAAGCTATAAAAGCTGGTGACTTGATATTTTTAGTAAGTGCTTAAAGATGCGCTTAGTGATATCAAATTTATTCCTCGGAATGAGTTTATTGATGTCTTCCTTAAGGAATTTGCTGGATTATCTCTTGAAAGAGAGATAGAGTTTATAATTGAAGTGCACCCTAGAACTACTCTGATAGTTAAAATACCTTACAGCATGGCTACTAAAGAATTACAGGAGTTGAAAAGCCAATTATCTAAATTAATTTAGAAAGATTTTATCAAACCTATTCATCGAGTGCACCGACTATTTGTTAAAAGAAAGATGGTTCCATGAGATTGTGTATTGATTGAGAATTAAATAGTGGTTGTTAAAAATAAGTATCATCTCCTTAGAATTGATGACTTATTTGATGGGCTTTTTGTTCTCCAGAATTGATTTGAGATCGAGATATCATCAAGTAGAGAGAAAGTGACATTGCAAAGATAACATTTCATTAAGTATGGGCATTATGAATTCATTATGCCTTTTAGATTAATTAATGCACCAATGTCTATGGATATGATGAATAGAATTTTCAAACCATATCTCGAAATTTGATAATATTTATCGATGATATATTTGTTTACCCAATAATAAGGAGGATCATGTCAACCATCTCTAATAGCTAAACCTATCGAGAGCACACCATTCGCTAAATTATCTAAATGTGAATTTTGGTTGAAAAGTTTTGCTTTCTTGGGGCATATCATTAGCGGGGAAGGCATTTCTATAGATTCAGAGAAAGTTAGAATAGTGGTAAAGGCAGTTAATGGGACTAAAATTTGTGATCAAGTGAAAAAGATTAAATTATCGAGAGATCAAAACTACAAAGACACAACAAAAATATTATGAGCCAAAGCATAAGATGATAGAATTTGTCATGGGAGATTTTGTTAAAGGGGAAAGTCGAACCTGTGACAGATAACCATTTGAAATTATCAAAAGTTGGAAAGTGTTCACAAATTAATCGAAATATGTCCGATATACACAATGTTTTTTCATGTTACAACGCTTAGAAATGGATTACGACGATGCACCGAGAATATCATATAAGAAGATTGAAATTCAAAAGATCTAACTTATGCAAGAGGAAAGTGGAATTTGAAGTTAAGAAATTGAGAAATAGACATATTTCTTTTGTGAAGGTGAAATGGAAAAATAAGCAAGATAGAAGCCACCTCGGAAGAGAAGATGAAATGAAGCGAGAAATTTCCTATCTTTTCCTAGTTGATCAAGAAATTTGAGGATGAAATAAGGAGGGGAATTGTAAGGTATTGTTGACCTCATTTTTAGAATGAGCTCTCAACTCTCTGACATAAGACTCCTCTTAGACATAGGAGTTCTTTAGTCTTAAGATACTTTAGTGATTAGGTGAGCAACTTAACTAAATCCTAGAAGCTTAGAAGAGTTAACCATAGAATAAGTCATACACTTGGGGTGTTAGGAAAACTTGCCTACCCTATAGCCTGAACCAAATCCGTACTTCCTTCTTTGAAATCAACTTCAAATTCCAAACCAACTTCAAACTCAAATAAATTCCAACTTAATTGATTTTCTTAAATTCAAATCAACCTCAAATCCAAATCAACTTCAAACTCAAACCAATTCCAAATCAATTCCAACTTAATTGATTTTCTCAAATAAATCAATTCAATGGATTTTCTAAATCATGAATCAATTCCAAATGATTGAAATCCATGATCAAAATCAATATCTTTCTAAGTCACTTTGATTTTATCTTATGGACTTAGCTCAAATCAAATTCAAATCAATTCAAACTCAAAAGATTTTCTCATAACCCATTTATATTCTCATTTATATTCACAAATATAGCTGAAATATAAATTCAAGTAATAAAACCAAATTCAAAACTCAAATCCAAATCTAATCAAAATCCAATCTAAACTCTTTCAAGTCAAATTCTTGAACTTAGCCAAATCAACCTCAAATCAATCCTTTGGATTTTCTCTTCAAATCAATCATCCTTGATCACAAAACCAAATTCAATCATCAAACCAAACCAAATTCAAAACTCAAATCAAACCCATGTTCATCCTTTGAACTTGAAATTGTCAAATGAATCAAAACTCATTTGACTTCAAATCACTTGAATGGATTTGTATTTCAATCATAAGTCCATATGTGAGTTCATAAACTTGAATCAAGCCTTGATCAAGTCAATTGACCCACTTAGGATCACTTGATCCAAAGTGACCTAAAGCACCTTTTGAGCCAAATTCTAATCTACCCAAATTGGATCTAAGCCCTAAGCGCATTGTGACAATCATTATAAGATGATCAATCACTCAAATTAAATAACATTGACCAAGTCAACATTTAACTAAATGAAATCAGCCAAAAAAATCTAGGCCAAATTGATTGAAACCATTGATCTAAACTCATTCTAAATCAATGTTTGAACTTGGCCAAGTCATCATTTGATCCAACCTTTGATTGAGTTGATTGACTAAAAGTCAAAATGTGTCAAATCTTGATCAAATTGATTGCAACTAATGGGTCAATTTCATTTTAAATCACTTGTTGAACTTGACCAAAGCCTCAATTGGCCAACTAGACCCTTTATTGACCTTGGCGAAAGGTCAAATCAAGCTTAATCAAACCAAAATTGATTGAAACCAAAACAAATATTTCAAATGACCAAAAACCTAAACCAACCCCCTAATTGGATCAAATGAGTCAAATTGGTCAACTTGACCTAAGTGAACTCAATTGAACCAAAATAAATATAAACCAAATTGAACTAAACCAATGATACCAAATCACTCCAAATGGTCATATGAACTTGACCTTGACCAATTTATTGAATTAATTGACTTAGTTAACATTTTGACCTAAATAGGTCAACATGAGCAAATCATATCAAATCAACAAATTCATTGAAAAATTGCACAACCTATTTTTCATTTATTCTAAATCTGCCTAAATCAAAATCAAAGTCAAATGACCATTTTACCCTAGGTCAAAGGGTAATCTATGGTCAAATTCACTTGGAATTTGATCATATTCCAACTCAAGACCACTTAGCATCCTCTTAGTGGTCCATTTGGACACCAAAGGATATGGTGCACATGACCCAATGGGTTTGGGTCAGCCAAACCCAGTCCATAGCCAAAATTGACCAACCAATGAAAAATAAGCACATGGAATCACTCCATACTCTCATTTAACATATGAACAACTCCTCCACTACACTCCCCTGCCAAAATCGAATCACATGAAGCTTGTAATGACCTAACAAACCCATTCAATCAAACCAATTTGATCAAAATGACATATGAGCTCTGGCATGATCAACTAGGGAGATATACTCCCCTCATTTCATTCCAATTGACACTCTTGCATTGATTGAGCCTGAACTCAAGCAGAGCTTCCTCGCTTCCCCAAGTTTCCCAAGCTCATTCAAACTCCCATTCTTGGTTTTCCTTAAAACAGGGAGGTGGGGAGAATTTTCCAACTTACTCATCACTCCACCAAAGTCCAATTGCTCTTGCAAGCACCATCAGGGAGGCAAGTCGAGCTCACCCAAGGTGTTTTCCAAGCAACCAAGCCACGGGAAGGAGCTAGACCAAAGCCGCAATCCATTGAAGCAAGCTTTGGTCAATAGGAAGATCAACTTCATCTCAAGCCTTCAAACCTTCAACAAGGCTTCGTCTCCACTAGATGAAGTTACCTCAACGTTTGGGAGCGCCGGTGATAGCCTCCGGTGCGGTATGCTTCAAAATTGAGCTTAAGTAGGAAATTCTTTGGTCCTTTATGAAAGAAAGTGTAATCCTAATTGAATTCATCATTGGATGTGTCTTTATTGCTCTAAATGGAGTGGTTGAATCCTAGCTCATTCGAGCTCAAAGGAGATGGACTGACCGCTCCCGTAAGTAGGGCGGATGAATCATGGACCATCCATCTCGCATGTTTTGGATGGAAAATCCTGATTAATCCGTGTAGATCCAACGATTTAATCCCTTTAGATCCACGGGTTTTATCCTGACTGTCTGATCCTTGATCGGATAGTCCATGGAGAAAAAGCGTAGCACCACCGGCTAACGTGATATTTGATTTGACAACTTAAATAATAAATCCCACCGTCACGTAAAGCACGCATCAACTACATATGGAACCATGAGATTAGTTATATAATTAGGGGATTTAATGACTTATTAATCAAGAAACTTCAAAAATTCATAACTAAATATAGAAAAATCTAAAAAATGCAAATCAAACTTCATTTTAAAGATAATTCAAAGGGAAATAATATAAAATTAAGTTTAATTGATTTTGAATAGAAACATTTGCTCAATTTGGGTTTTTTTGGAGATTTAATTATGTTAATTACTCCTTAATTATTTCAATAATTCCAAACTCCTAGGTTAATTAGTTGGATGACCTTTGCCTCCCCTTTTTTCTTGGAATTTATTTTGGATTAATTTAGGTAATTGTTTGTTTCATCTCTAATCACTCTCTTAATTAATTAAATGATTAAATAACCTATTAAATAATGATAAATTCATTAATTAAACTTGTTAATCATCTTGAATAGTGGATAGACTTGGGAATGAGATTATGTCTTTTCCAAATCTTTTCCCTAAGTCTATTTCATTTGAATGAAAACTTAATTAAGTTACATTAATGATTTAATCATTTCATTAAATAGCTTAATTAACCAAACTCAAAATCAAAAATTAATCTAGAAACTTAATCACTTAATCAATCTCATTCTTGGGTAGGTACTTAGGTGTTCAATAACCTAAGTGTCTTTTAAGAAAATCATATCCAACCCACATGTGTGGGAAGAAAAGTGCTTAATTAAACACTTTAGCTTAATTAATCAATGACAGCCAATTGCATCCCATTTCTTTCTTAGAGCATTACCAATTTAAATTCTATGTGGTTGCATATCATATGTTGGCTCATTGTTAAGGTTAATTATAATATGTGTATAAGTAATGAACTTAATCTACACATTAACCTAAACAAAACATAAAATCAATCTAATGGTTCTAAAATTAAACTAAATTGATTCACATAGGGAGATGGGTTAGAACCAACAAACCTTTTCACATTTCCTAAATCAAATCAAACTCAAAATTAAAACAAAATTTCTTTAATTTTGATTCACTTTAAATGATTTATTTCATAAGATTTTTTAGTGAATTGATAATGAATCACATATGCTTACATCACTTTATTTCTTTTCAAGCATGTTAAATATGATTTATCATATGAAATCATGCATTCATACCTTTTGAAGAATCAAATTAAAATGAAATATTTTCTTTATGTCAAATTGCATGCTTTGGCTAAAATAAGAATATGAGTGGCTATTATCACTATTAAATCAAAAATTATTTTCAAAACTTATAAATCAAAGACTATAAATGAATGTATGTTACTTATAAGTATTTATAAGCTTAAATAATATATAAAATGTGTTATGTGGTTTTTCTCTCTTTTCTTAACATGATAGATTTGCAAAGTGTATAGTTCATTTGAAAAGAACATAACACTTGCTTAAATTTATTCCTATGCACCCCATGTCATGAATTAAGAAGGATCTTCACATTATACATATAAATTATAAACCAAATTCAAACAAACAAACATAAATCTTTTGCATGATTCTTTTTCCATTCTTTTTTTTGTACGCATGTATTTAAGAAAAGTGATATTACCAACATCCCGGATTAGAGACTTTAAGTAGCCTAAGAAGGTCTTCTACCTTATACCCTTGGTGTAGAAAATAATGGCATTTTACTCACTTATATCTTTCATAATTGTAAATTTGCATTTGATTAATGGATAAAAGAATCCATTTCTTTTCTACTCAGCAAAATCATGCATCATGAAACATCCAAATTTTCTTAAGTAAAATATCTTAGCATTCATCATTAATGTGTGTTAAATATTTACATTTGAATAGATATGCTTAAGATCATTTCATGCATGATACACATGTTGGAAAGAAATAAATATTGTGTGTTTTGTGATAGTAATTCACTTTAATTAATCTTAAAATGTCTTTCTTATTGGATAGTTTATTTAGAAAAATATAAATTAGGATTAATTAAAACACATAATAAAATATTTATTAAAAAATCACTAATGAATATACCTTAGAAATTACTTAAGGTAGGAGAAGATCTTCTATTTTTTTCTTCATAACACTTAGTAATTAAGTGTAAGTTCATTCAAACCAAATCAAATCATCAAATAAAATTAACAAATTAACTAAATCACTTAAATTAAAACCACTCTAACAACCTTTCATACTTAGAAAATCTTAACTTTAAAGCCTACTAAGACATACCAATAAAGCCTTAAATGACACACATTGCTAAGTCACCATTTCTAGCTCTATGGTATGGTTTGATGCTTGATTTTATTTTGTGATGTGATGTTTAGTGATGCAGATGTATGTAGATGACGGATGATTGGATGATCTTAGTCTAATCATTATCTTCTTAGGAGATTGTGCTTAAGGTCATAATAAAATAATAAATACTTTTGTGCGGTGTTGCTTATACCCAGAATAATCCAAAATGGGTCAAGGTGGACTTGGTTACCCATGTGTGGTGCTAAGTCAATTTATTCATATACATGCTTGGGATTGTGTGGTTTGTTTAGCTAATCTATTTTGCGGTTTTAGTTAGATTTACTTTTCTCATTTTCATGTAATTTTATAATTAAGATTTGGAATGAATGTTATGGGGATTAGGATGAACATTGGTCATAAGACTATGTCTTATGCACCATGTGAACCTTTGACAACCACATTCCAACCAAAAGAAGAAAGAAAGAAGAAGAAGAAAAGAAAAAAATGAAGAAATGAAGAATGAAGACCCCCATAACATGAATTCCTTTTTTTATTGTAATTAATTCATTTGTAATAGGTTGTATAAGGGTAGAGCTCGACTACCCAATTTTTTTTGGGTTTGTGCGGTGGAGCCCGACCACAAAGGCTTCTTTTATCTTGGCTTTATAAATTGTTTGATGTTTGTTTAGCTTGTGCATTAAGATGACATATTTTCTAGTTTCTTCTTGCTTTGATGAATGGCACGGATGCGATTAGGCTCTTAGGAAAAATAAATTTTCTATCAATTAATCAACTCTAAAATTAACAACTCATAACCTCTAAAGCCTTTATAAATCAAGATAAAAGATTTACCCTTATGGATGTTGTATGTTTTCACATCATGCATAAAAAATCTTATTTCACTCTTGCTTATGGAGGGCTTCCACCTTTGCGAGGAACTTTTGACCTTTGAGAGATGGTGGAAATACACCTCCTTCTTTGATTTTGGCCCATAATCAATTTCTCATGCATTAGGCATATGAATCTCATAAGCGTGTCAAATCAATGTCCAAAAATGAAAATAAAATATAACAAAATTTGCATTAGATTTAAGTCATTAATCATGCCTACACATCTAGTCTCTTAGAGTGTGTTTAAGGACTTAGTCTCTTTCTAAATAAACAACACTTAGCTATCTTGCAAAATATATGACTTGCCTACATGTATTTAAAATCATAAGGAGTTGGTTGGCCAAGGCGGTTGTAAGTCCAACGGTCGGTGGTTTATCCTCTCTTGTGGAGGTAAACCAAATATCTATTTTTTAGATTTAGGTCATTCGCCCAAAGCTCCCTAGATTTAGGTTAGATTGCTATTTCACTTTGCGGGCTACAAGCATAAATCCTCACCTCTTAGGCATTTCCATGATCTTGTGTTGTGAAATTATAAGCCCTAGATTTCTAATAAAATTCAACTCAAACAAATAATTCTCTTTAAATTTCAAAAATAAAGCCCTAGGATAGTTTGGGATGCTTACTAGGCTTCCTATATCATAAGCATCCCTACTTATCTTTAGTTTGATAATAACTCTCTCCTCTTGATCAATCCCACTTGATCTTCTAAAACAAACCAATTGATTGATAGTCTATCTTTGAAATCTTTGGATAATGATCATTTACCTTAATTGAGTATTCTTAAGGAATCTCATTCCTTAGGATGTAATTAACTATGGGGCTTGCCTCCATAGAGAACTTAACGAACCGATTTAAAATAAAACTGCTTTCATGTAAAGTAGGGAAGAATCTCTGGTATATTCCATAGTCCCGAGTCCTTATTAAGGTGATTGGGTCCATTGTAGGATGGTGACTTCTCGAGATAGTATTCCTCATGTGCCATATTTGATCACCCTAATAAGAACTTCTGGATCGTGGTGTATAAGAAGTGTTATTTTTGTTCTTCATTTATTTTCTCAAAAGATAGATGAAGATGAAAATAATTCACCAGATTTTCGACTCCTGGGGATGGTTCCTCTCTCCATCTTTGGTAAATGATCGTTGTCTCTAAGTATCGATAGTGGACTTGCACTTTGTATGAGTCTGAGACTATCTTTCTTTTTTGTTGGCACTTAGTTTATTTCATCCTTAAGCTAAGCTAGCCAACATCCTTTAGGTTTTAGGACCTCACTCCGTGAAGGTCTTAAAACCCCTGTTGGGTTTCCCAATAGGTGAAAATAAAAATTAATAAAAAGAAATAACTAAAGACTTCCTCTTACCATTTCTATGGTAAGGAAAGGTTCATTCAAAATAAAAAAAATAAATCCTTTATAAAACATCAATTTCCAAAAGCACTTTTCAAAATGCACATAATAAAATGTTTGCACAAAAATTTTCATAAATCAACATCTCTTCTTCATGATTGTTATATGTATGATCATTTCAAAAATCAAAATCAACAATCATTTCAAAACAAATGAAATCTCATCCAATTTGAATGAAGATTTCATTCAAACATCTTTTTCAAAATAAAATCAACAATCATATTTTTTAAAACAAATGAACATCTTCATCAATTTGTTGAATGAAGATTTCATTTTCAAAATAAAATCAATAATCATCTTTTCAAAATAAAATCAACAATCATATTTTCAAAAATCACAAATGAACATCCTCATTCAATTTATTGAATGGAGATTTTATTTTCAAAACAAAATCAATAATCATCTTTTCAAAATTAACAATCATCTTTTCAAAAATCAAAACACATTAAGATCCCTCATTTAGCATACCCAAATTTTCTAAATGAAGATCCTCTTTACAAAATCATAAATCAAACAACATTTGAATTTTTCATTTAGCATACCAAATTTGCTAATGAATATCCTCTTTCAAATCAAAATCAAAAAAAATAAACATTTGGATTATCATTTAGCATACCCAAATTTGTTAAATAAGATCTTCTTTTCAAAATCAAAATCAAAATAAAAAAAAATACATTTGAACTTCTTTTTTAGCATACCAAATTTGCTAAGTAAAGTTTTCATTTTCAAAAATTAAAACATCAAAATCAAAATATATTTGAACCTTATTTAGCATACCAAATTTGCTAAGTAAAGTTCTCTTTTCAAAATCAAAATCAAATATCAAAAACACATGGATCCTTTATTTAGCATACCTAAATTTGCTAAGTAAAGAATCCTCTTTTCAAAATCAAAATCAAAACATACATTTGGATCTTTATTTAGCATACCTAAATTTGCTAAGAATCCTCTTTTCAAAAATCAAAAATAAACACATTTAAATTCCTTTAGCATACCTAAATTTGCTAGAATCCTCTTTTCAAAATCATCAAAACAAAACACATTTGGATTTCTTTTATTTAGCATACCTAAATTTGCTAAGTAAATAATCTTCTTTTTTAAAAAAAAAAATCATCAAAACAAAACACATTTGGATTCTTTATTTAGCATACCTAAATTTTCTAAGTAAAGATCCTCTTTTCAAAAATCATCAAAAACAAAACACATTAGGATTCTTTATTTAGCATACCCAAATTTGCTAAGTAAAGATCCTCTTTTCAAAAATAATAAAACATTTGGATTCTTCATTTAGCATACCCAAATTTGTTAAGTGAAGATTCCATTCTCAAAATTCACACATGATTCACCAAACAAGTAAACAAAAGAAGAAAATTATTTTCAAACACCTCACCATGCATACCTAAATTTGCTAAGTGAGTAAATTCCAAAATCACAAATCAAAACAAAATCAATTAGCCATTTACTTTAACATACTCAAATTTATTAAATGAATTTTATAGAAGCATCAATCTCTCCAAAATATTTGAACACATTTCAACATACACAAATTTGTTAAATATGGATTCTAAATTCAAAATCTCCTTTTAATTCTAAATTCAAAATCTCTCTCATAAATCAAAGAGCCCACTTAACATATCAAATTATGTGGGTTCAAAATTCTAAAAAATTAAAGCAAAAAATTTGATTGTTTGTTCCAACATTGCGACTTTCAATCAATTTCAATCGGTTCAATTCGATTTAGTTAAATGATGGCAGAAGTACATGTTTACTTTTTTTCTTTTGGGATGGATTTGGCCTTGGTCGCCCCCTCCCGACTTCACCACCTCATTCATTTTGGCCGGTTTGGCTAGGATCACTGTGAGGGACCACCTCACAACCATCAGGAGTGTGGTGGCGGGTCATCATTTGAGATGCCATGACTTCAGTTTTCCCTCACAAAGAGAAGGCATGGTAGTTCCATGGCGTGCAGTTCGGTGCCGGTGCGCTGTTCCCCTTTTGCCTCGATGCTAGCACCCACTCGTTGGCTCCTTCGGGAAGGCTACCCATCTTCGGGGATAGTCTCCCCACCTGAGGTTGGGTCTAGTTCTCGTCGCCCCTAGAAGGACGCGCATGTCAAGATTAAATGGCATCACGCATGAGCCAAGGAGCTAGAGGTGGTTTCCATTCATGAGAGGAGTTACCTAGGATGTGTCTCCACTTATCAGAACAAGTTTCACCCCTCTAGTTGATGGAGAGAAAGAAAGGAGGATTTAGTTTCACCTCCACCGTTTGAGCTCCATCATGAGGAGAAGGTCATATCGCTTTAGATTAAGAGCAGTTGGAGCTTACAGACGATCAGAGTTTGGGGCTCAATTTGATTTATGTTCTCATCCCATAATATGGGTGAAATCATAGGAGAGAGGGAGGGAGGCGGGTATCGATGATTACTAATGGGGAGAGCGTAGGTATACGATGCCGACCCCGTGGACTTTCCCTCTTTACCCACGCGATCATCGCATTCTTGATGGGTACTACCCACCACGGAGAGGAGCTCACCAGAGAGTCGGTGGTGCTCCACCACAGCTCTCCACCATCTCAGTTCCATCATCCATATTCCAAAATCCATGAAGGCTACATCAGGAGAGAGCCCCGTGATCCATTATGGCCAAGAGATCCCATTCCATCTACATGGTTGGTGAGGCCAGTTCTCTGCTCGACCTCTTGCCCTATGGTGAAGAGGAATGGCAACCTCAGTATAATAGTTCCATCACCACCACCGCATGAGCATGGAGATAGCGGTGGTAGAGGAGGAGGCTTGTTGATTGCCCCCATGGCTGATAGATCCTAGAGTACCACTCCACCAGATCTAGTAGGTGAGCATATCTTCCTGAGCGTAGTCTTGAAGTAGTTCTCATCAACGGGGAGGTTATATGTCTCTATTCATGATAGTGATCCTTCTACCGGTGACCTCAATCTTTTGTACATGTTCATTGATCTCTCGATGATATTGTAGATCTAGTTGAGAAGAAAGAAATTTAAGATACACAGGCGACTGAGGATGAAGATCGATTTTGATCCTAATGAAGAATATGTTGGAAGATTCAGGTACTTCCTTCTTGTGATCGGATTTGGAAGGTGTTATGATCGAGGATGATGACTCATAAACCTCCTTCAACTAAAACAAAAGGATGAACAAATAGATAGGATGGGAAAGAGCTTGAAAACTTGCTAGCGTAATTTTGGCACTTGACCAAGCCGATGGTACATCCTACTATTATAGACGGTCACTAGTTGTTGCATGTCTTGGATCAAGCCAAGACTTCACCTCAATAGAGTAAGGTAGCACCGACTTGTAGAAGGTAGTGGATAGTACCTCCTACAAGAAAAGGATATTAAACTCATGGTTGAGTAGCAAGTGAGAGAAGCGTTGGTGCAAGCCGAAGGATCATCGGTTCAAAGGGTAGAATACAGAATTGATATCATCCATATCTAGAGTTTGTGTCACCTTCTTTCAAGAGCTTGATGGCGGAACCCACGGCGGCATAGCGCGCAGCTGCTATTGCGGTGGCGGTGATATACTACTCCGACTTTTGTCGGTAGCAGCATAGCCGATTGGTATGCTAAACTCCCCGATTTAGTGAAGACTTTTCTTTGAGTTGGAGCAACTCTTCATTAAGAGGTTTCTTTGAGCTCAAACAAGTGACTATTGGCGATCTTGTTTGGCTCAACATACCTTATTGAGTCTCAATTGATTATATTCTCGAGATGGCGATTTGGTATGAAATAAACGCGGTGCCAAGACATCGCATTGAAATTCTACTAAAGAATATTGACCCAGGTTCTCGAGCTCCCGTCCATCACTCACTCCCTACCACCACTGAGGCCATCCCACCCATGACCTCCATGGCCTTTGCCTCCTCCTCACCCTCCCGGTGGTACACATACCCACCAGGTAGCTACCATCCACTCTTTGGATAAACTAAACAAACCTTATTCATTTAAGAGGAGGTAATCAGAAAATCTTTAAGAATCTCTTAAAAAAATTTGATTTTTTCTACTGCCTAGAAGGAAGTGGGTAAGAGCAATGATCCTAACTTTTGCCCACCATATCTAGGTCATGTTTTGGAGGATTGCTTTACATTCAAGGGCTTGAGCATAGCTACAAGATAGTGTCATAGTTATCCAAAGGAATACCTTGTGGAATAACCATCCAGTTCCATTAGGGTAATCCTTGGGGATACGATCCTCTCAAAATAAAGAAGGTTGGGATATCTCCTTATCTCTAAAAAGATTATGTCAAAATCAATAAACTTTTTTTTGCGGTGCTTCAACCTCAACATCAAGGAAGGTTTGCAAGTTGCTAAAGATAACTTAGGGAAAGGGAGCTCAGTGACTAGCCCTTGGCGGGATAGATAGCAAACCAAGCTCAACCTCAGTCCACGTTCATTCTACTTACACCTACTTCAGCTAGCTCTTCTTCTAGTAGACATCTTGTATCGATGGATGAGGGCATCAAATCCCTCACCCCTCTTACTTTACTTGATTTCTACTATGTACCTCCTTCAAAATCTAAGAAATTGAGGAATAAAGCTAGTTTGAATTACATTTTGTGTCGCCGATGGGTTGTCTAATTCTACTCTTGAAAACTCTCCAAGTCTAAATAATAATTATAACAACTCGATCTTCCTCTTTGATTTAGAGTTGGACTTTCCTTCTCAAATATGGGTTCACCTCTTGAGATAGACTTAGAATCATCCGATTTTTGAGGGTCCCAGGAGAAGGTTGTGGGTGAGTGAAATCTTCCTTAACACGCCCAGAGATCACTTTGAAATTAACCTCCTAAGTGGGAGTTCTACCTCTAAGGTACCTCAAGATAAAGGGAACAAGTCATTGGTTTAGATGATCGAAGCCCCTCCATAGGATGCTCCACCCATAAATATGCTTTATGGAGGATCAACTCAAGGTGGATTACATTGTCTCTCTCACCTGAAAGTTGTCCTCCCAAGTTAAGCATATATGATGCCCTTATCTTATCCAAAGAGATGAGAGAATCATTAATCAAGGCTCTTCTTGATCCAGAGATATGCTTAGCTCAGCTGACTGCTATTAGAGAGGAGGCAAATTATTCCAGAGAAGCCCAAGGAGTCACTTTCATAGATGAAGATCATCTATTGGGAGACATGGAGCACAACCGTCCTCTCTACATTATAGTGGATATGGGTAGATTCAAACTTTCCAGGGTTCTTGTCGATCCAAGTGCATCGGTGAACATTATAAGTCTAAAGACCCTTGCCTACTTGAGGATTGACATCTTTACACTCCAAGGAGATCAGATGATGTTGAGAGGATTCAATGAACAAGGTGAGAGAGCTTTAGGTTCCATAGTGTTACCTTTGGAAATAGGTGATTGGAAGATTAAAGTCAAGTTCTATATCATTGATTAGAATACTTCATTCCTTTGCTTTGCTTGGTAGGCCTTGGATACGAATAAGATGATTCCATCCTCTTCATCGTGCATCAAGTTAGAAGGGATGAAATTGAATACTATGTCAAAGGAGATGAAAAGTCATTTTTAGTCAGAGAGGTTGAGATATATGAAGATGCGACCTACTATCTTCCTCAAAACATATTTTCTTGCAAACTTGGCCAAAATTCAAATGCAAAATAAAAATAAGAAAAAGAAAAGAAAAATGAAAATACAAGTGAACAAGAAAAGGATATCAAGGAAAAAGTAGAGTCGCATGTCACATTTCACCCACAGTTCGTTCCATCATATAGACATATGGGTAGAATTACTCAACCTCCACCAAGCAGAGGTAGAGGCGGTTCAGAGGTGAAAGACCCCACGGTTGGCAACCAAAGGGGTTATGTTCAGTTCACGAGTACCCTACTATTCACATAGACTTGGAATCCAGGATGAGTCTAATGTGATTAGCATACTAACCAACTCGGGTTTCATTGGAGGTGACACTCGAGTGGACGATGACGACTCCAAGCAAAGCACAATATATTTGAATCAAGTTTATGTGAAACTCGGTTGGAATTTAGCTCACCTCACTTTCTCTCAAAAGTTGAAGGTTTAGTAGTTAAGAAGCCCCTAGTCTTCGAGGATGTCAAGCAAGAGATTCCTATTGGGATCATCATCCTCGTCGGGTAGACTTGAGGATAATTCATATAAAGAATTAATGGAATTTACTTTTGATTGGTACTCCTTGTGTTCTTAATCTTGCAAAGAAGGATTTGATTCTTATACATGGTCTAAGCACAAATTAGTACTTTGAAGCTATGGAACAATAGAGGCATGGATGTGCAATCAAGATCAAGATTGATACATTGGGTCCAATTAATGATGATTCTTGCGTTGTCACCAATAATCAGTCGATAGTTCTTTTCACACCACTAACTCTTATGAGGATGTGTGTTTAGAAACTTGGATGATCTAAATGATCTCAAATCAAATATACATAGAATTTGAAGAAGAGATTCATTCAATAATTGATAAGCTTAAAGAAATCAACCTCGGGATGAAAGAAAATCCATGCGACATACATCATTCATGAATGAAGAAACTAATGACTTAGTTAGGCTATTGATTGAGTTTAAGGACTGCTTTGCATGGAGCTATGAAGAGATGCCATGATTATCTCCTGACATAGCAGTCCACAAACTAGTAATAGACCCTAACGCACTAACCCTATCAAGCAAGCTCCTAGACATGCGATTAAATCGAACAACATGTCATTTTAAAGTCAAGAAATGATCGATGCTGGTTTCATCGAAAGAAAAATACCTACTTAGTTAGCTGTCATCCCGGTTAAGAAAAGAATGACAAATTACATATGTGTCAATTTGAGGACTTAAATAAGGCATGTCCTAAGGATGAGTTTCTCTTCTATACTAATTAATGGTGGACATCGCCTCATCTCACATGTATTCTCTTTCATGGATGGGTCATCGCTACAACCAAATCAAGATGGCCCGAGGATGAAAAGAAACACTTTTTTCAAACCCGATCGAATCTATTGTTATAAGGTCATCACTTTTCGATCTTAAAATCGTGCTACATTCCAGCATGACTTGATCTTCAACAAACTCATCCATCATCGGTTGAGTATGTTGATGATCTAGTAGTCAAAAGCAAAAGGAAGACCATCTCTTTGACTTGGGAGTAGTTTTGAGCGGTTAAGATAATATAACCTCAAAATGAATCCCTAAGTGTGCATTGAGTAGCTTGAGAAATTCCTTGGGTTTGTTGTCCGGAATAGAAATAGATCCATAAAAGATCAAAGCCATCTTAGAAATGTCACCACCCAAAGTTTAACTCAACTCGGATCTTTCAAGGTTGGTATCTAAGATGCTTTATCTCCAATCTATCGAAAAGATGCAAACCATTTTCAGCACTTGTCTGACCATGTGCCACTTGAAATTAAACAAATGAAGTAGAGGTTAAAATTCCTTAATTACGATCAAAATCGATTAAATCCGCTTCAATTTGAAAATTTGGCTTCTAATGCACTTAAAATATAAAATTTAATTAAATAAAAAAATATTGAATCAATTAACGACCAATTAAATAATAAAAATTTTAATGAAATAATGCGATATCAAGTCAAGCCCATGACATCCTGAACTTTGATCTTCTAATACTGATTCTATCAAACGCTCCGTATTTGATTGACATGTGCCTGACGTGATCAATTTGAGTGCGGCGTCATAATTTAAATCTAATTTCCATTATCGGCGTTGTAAGACCTCCGCGTGAAATCGATCAGCACTAACATTTAATACTAAGATTGACACCATATTGTTAGGGTTTATTATTGGGAGAGTTCATGAAAATTTAAATGATTAAGGGATAATTATCTTAATTACTGCTAATTAACTAAATCCCTTCACACCAACTCTTCATAAATGAAAAATAACCCGTGCTCGTTTGGTGATGGGATTAAGCATTAACCTAAAGGGAAAGGAATCTCTATCCTTCGGGGCTCTTAGTTGACTCTCATTCACGCTCCCTACTCTTCCCACTCATTATCATCTCTTCCATCAGATCTGGTCGTGATTCTCGGTCTTTCGATTCTTTTCTTCGACTCTCCGGCATTCCTCAGGGTTCTCGTTCTCCATTTCTCTGGTTCTACTCTTGAGGCTTGAGGCTCGATCAAAAGTATCCGTCCCTTTCCCCTGGTTTGATCCACGAGGCCTCTTGATCTTTGTTCTTTTCTCTGTCCGTCCTTCGTGAGCCTAAGACCACTTTCATTCTTCCATCTTTGCAACCAAATTTAGGTTGTTTCTTTCAATGCTTATTTTTTACATACATAGAATTTATTTTGTGATAAATGAAGTGGATGTTTCTCTTTGTTGAAATGATGTTAAGGTTTTCTTTAGAGATTTCAAATCTCATTTTATTTCCTATTATCTATGGATTTTATGGTGTTTATCTTGAAAATGCTGTGATGATGTATAGCCCAAATATTATTTGATGTTTTTTTAATGAGCACCTATGTGTTTCCCTTGCTGAAAAAATTTCTGGATATGGGGAAATTGCTGAAATTGGTTTTACCTAAGGAAATTAGATGCTTTTTGTTGAAAGGTATAAAGCATTTGAAATTATTTTACTGAGGGGGAAATTGAATCGATTGGCTTTTCAGGTATTGTGAAATTGTTTTACCTAAGGGGAAAATTAGTTGATTTGTTGTACAAAGGTATTACACTTGCTAAAATTGTTTTACCTAAAGGGGGAAATCCATTGAATTGCTTTTCTTAAGGCATAATGCATGCTGAAAATATTTTTACCTAGAGGGAAATCCATTGATTTGTTTTTCTAAAGGCATAATGCATGCTGAAAATATTTTTACTAGAGGAGAATTGAATCATATTTGCTTTTAAAGAAGTATGATACATGAAATCATTTTATTAAAAGAGGGTTTTTCCATGCTACTTGCTATCTCCTATGGATTTTATTTGTTTTGTCTCAGATATGGGTAGAATGAAATCTGAAAATGAATTGCCATGCTACTTGTTATTTCTTATGGGTTTCATTCATTTTGTCTCTTGCACATGATTAAAGTGAAATCTGAAATTAAAAAAAGAGGAGGTTTTCAAATATTGTTTAAATCCTAGGCCCTAATGTCATGATTACTTGTTGTTTCCTATGGATATCTATACTTTTTTCTTCAAAATAATTCCGCCGAAAATAATTCCTAAGCTAAATGCAAGTATTTCCTATCCTCAACCATGTGTTCTTATCATATGGAGGAGTTAACATTTTTTAAATTGTCTTTCTTACCTACAAAAAAGAAAACGATGAAACTGAAATTTAAAAAGATAAGGGTTGTCAGAAACCCCAAAATAAACCCAAAATGAAATTGTTTACTTTCCTTTATGGGTTCCATTCTTTTGTTTAAATCAATTTCGATGATACATGCAAAATCTTGTGAAATAAAGAAAGGAATTTGGCTTTTGAAGTTTAATCCCTACTGATACTTGCCTATTTCACATTTGATATCTTATTAACAGGAAATTCATTATATGTTAACCCATACACTTTTCTGCAAGGCAAACAAAATCCATTCTAAACATCCACCCATACACGCTCGGTGTAGTCCTCTTCATAAAGAACCCCATACGCGGTACGAGATTATTGCAAATTTGGTAAAAAAAAAGAAGGAGGAAAGATTTCTTTCTTTCAATGTTTGATAGATATTATGTCTTTTAATATATATGCAAGCGTTTATATACGACGAAACTTGAAATCTATTATTTAAAGTACTACCACCAACAGAGGAATGCTTATGACATGTTAACCCATACACGCCTTTCGGCGGTAAAACAAAATTTCTATGCGACATCCACCCATACACGCCTTTCTCAAGGTGGTGAAGCCTCAAGAACCCCATATAAGGTAAGAATTTGTAAAATTTTAAAAGAGAGAAAAGATTTCTTTCTCAGAATGTTTGATGATATTATTGTTAAATATATAAAGACGTTTAAATACGACGAAACTTGAAATCTATTACTATAAGACCTACTCATGTTTCTCCAACAGAAATACTATAATGTGTTAACTAATACACTTTTCTTGGCAGCAAACAAAATTTCTCATGTTCTCGACCACCCATACATGCCTTTCGGGGGCCTTCATGACAACCCCATGTGACGGAGGCTATCAAATTTTGATAAAAAAGAAGAAGAAAGAAGAAGATTTCTTTTCTTGCAATGTTTAAGCATGTATATATGAAAACGCAAAGCTTTAAATCTCTATAAGTCTACTCATATTTCTCCAACATGGTATAAATGTTATGATGTTAACCCATACACGATTTCTGCAAATTCTTTTCATGCATTCTCACCTATCATACACGCCTTTCTTGTAAGACCCACCCTGAAATTTCGAGAGATGATACAAGGTCAAATTTATAAAAAAAAGAAGATAAATAAATGGATGAAATGCTATCACGGCTTAAAATTTTCTTTATCTCAAATGTGAATGTCTACGCTCAATTTCTATAACATGCAAGTATCTTATTCTCTATAAATACAACACGAGTATATGACGATCAATGCTTATTTATGTTAAACATGAACGCTGTATTGATTTTACATCATACAAGTTATCCTATTAAGTGATCATTATGATATGATTATTTAACGCTCATCCTAAATCTCTACTTAGCTTGACATGTTATATGTTGGACGCTTTAAACATAAAGCTTGAAATACATATAAAATAATATCTACCATACGATGACATATATGAAGATATCAAAATAGAAAATTATCAAGTTAAAAGAACTTACAAGTCTACACAACTTAACCCTTTCAGAAGATTGAAAGAACTTAAACTTATGGAAGAAAAGGAGAGTAGAAATGTGAATTTTATGAAGAGAAATCCCCTCTTATTTAAGCTTCCCAAATTCTCCTCTTATCATCTATTCTATGCATCGACACATATTTATCATAAGTTGCATGCAAGGGTTTTCATCCAAATTCATGCCATTCATATATCATCATTACATATACGCATGCCTCAGCATCATTATCACTTCCTTAATGTCATAAAAAAAGAGAGAATGGATTTTGAAAAATAAACTCTTTTCCATATCTTCTTAATAAAATTTAATGGATATCCCCATTTGTCATGAGTTTGTGAAGGAGGTGATTTTAATTAATCTACTCTTCTTAAATGACATATGACATATCTACTCATATCTTTGTCTTCTCCTCCCATTATTAAAGAAACACGCCATGGATCATAAGATAATGCCTAAAATAATTTATTTCACCTCTTCCTTCTGATTTGTTACATAAGGAGAGGATTTCTAAAATTAAAATTAAATGCCTCTACTTTTAGGTCCATTACTTCATAGTTGATTAAATGGACCCTCAAAGTGATTTATTTCATATCCCTCATGATTTTGATAAAAGGTATTTGGCCTATAATTTTATTCATAATATATACTCTTAGAACGATGCTTTATCTTACATCAACAACATTTTACTTGATCAAAATGGCTCAAAATATTCAATTTCAATCCCTATTTTCCTCTTGATTTGGCATAAAAGGGAGATTTTGGCCCAAACATTATGATATCTTATTTTTAATCAAATGCAGTCTATTTTAGGTCCACTACTTCATGATTGATCAAATGCCTTCAAAAGATATTTTTCCTCATTTATTGGCATAAAAGGATTTTACCCAAACATTATGCATCTTATTTTCAATCAAATGTTTTATTTTAGGTCCACTACTTCATGATTGATCAAATTTCAAAATAATTTATTTTAAAGATATTTTTCTCTTGATTTGGGTATAGTGAGATTTTGGCCCAAACATTATGCATATCTTATTTTCAATCAAATGCCTAAGTTTATTTTAGGTCCACTACTTCATGATTGATCAAATGGCTCCAAAATAATTTATTTCACCTCTTTTCTCATGGTGGCATAAAGGAGATTTTGGCCCAAATGGTGCATATCATGTTCTCAATCAAATATATGTCTAATTTAGATTTATCAGTTCATTTTTGAATGAAATATCCAATAAATCAAATATTCAGAAAGATATGTGATCCAAATGCAAGATAAATAAACAAAGAACATATGTTATATTTCCTGCTTGATCTTCTGACGTCGTTAACAAAACCTAAAAAATTTGATATTATAAGAATTTCAAATTAATAATATCCGAGAAGCTAATTATTCATAATACAAGATATGAATCAATCGACATAAATTTCTAAAATTCAAATTCTCAAGAAGAAAAGTCCCAAACCCGATCCTCTATATTTCAAACTAGAGAAGGTTTTGATTATACTTCGAGATAATGAATTAGACCATCCTCGTAAAATGTACAGACAGTCTATCAATCGATATTACCTACGATGGGTAATTATAATTAAAATTTCAATGATAAATGATCATATATTCAAATCTAAAATCAATCATAAAATGATCAAAATTCAAAGAAAATAATAAAAAATATAAATAAAATGAAATGAATTATTTAAATTAAAACTTAAAAATAAAATAAAATCAATCCACCCTCCGAATCGCTTCTGACAAATTAAGAAAACTTTACTAGAGAATGTCAAATTAAATACATAACTACATTCACACTCAAATATTCCTAAAGTAGCGATGTCCGTCTCTGTATTTTACCTGATATGGCACCACATAAATGGCATTCACTGAGCCCTCTCGACGTTCATCGCATGCACTAAATTACTACGGCCAGTACCAGATGTTCTAACTGGCTTTTTGAATGGAAATGTAGAATGTATTTTGGGCAAAAAGCATGTTATTTAAAGTTGACTTATATTTGTCCCTTGACAAACTCCACCCCAGTCTACAAGCGACACATGGACGACGTAACCTATTGGACGATCCTTCGTCGTCGACTACCTCCTCGACTAAGTGGACTGGATCACGATGGATGACGGAACCATGGGATCTGGGACGCCATCATTCACAAAAAAGTTTTAAATTAAAATAATAAATTTCATAAGTTCTAAACTCTACTCATCGCAATTATATACTCGTTTCTTTATTCATCGACTTTTAATCGAAAGTGCTCTCTCAAGATTGGAGGTAATTAACTATAGCTATAGGAAACCCGAACCAGATATAAAAAGTTCTCACCAAAGAGAAATCTCTGAAGTGTCTTATCTACTATTCATATACCTTCTGAAATTATCACCGAGACTTAAACAACTCTTTTGTTTTTGTTTTCCAAAAGAGGTCGGTGGCGAATTTTTGGATCCCATAAGCACTTGTCAAAAAGGATGTCAAGTTCAAGTGGAATGATAGATGCCAGCATGCCTTTGAAGATATCAAGCAGATTTGGTGAAGCCGCCAGCTTAGCAGCCCCTATCCCGGCAGCCACTCATCCTCTACACCAGCGATGACTCCTCGACGCTTTGTTGGCCCAAGCCAAAGATGAAGGGAAGGAGAGTGCTCTACTACCCAAACCAAGCAAAATCTACCATAGCCAAATTGATTGAAACCATTGATCTAAACCCATTCTAAATCAATATGAACTTGACCAAGTCATCGCTTTAAAAACCTTTAATTGGCCACTACCCAAGTTGACCTAAAAGTAAAAATATGTCAAATCTTGATCTAAGCCAAATTGATAAACCAATTTATCAACTTCATTCTAAATCACTTGAACTTGCTCACTATTAACTGACAACCTAGCTAATTGACCATGAACTCAACTTGACCTAAAATGTCAAATCAACTTGAAACATAACCAAACCAAAATTAAATGAAATCAAACTTTACAAAATATTTCAAATGACCAACTAAACCTAAACCAACCCATAGCCTAACCCAATTGAGTCAAATGAGTCATATTTGTCAACTTGATTCATTTGACTTGAGTGAACTCAATTGAACCAAAACTAAATATAAACCAAATTGAACCAAACCAATAATACCAAACCACTTCAAATGATTATATGAACTTGACCCAACTCTTGGAATTGACCAATTGGTCAACTTGACCCATGTTGACCCAATTTGACCTAAATAGGTCAACATGAGCCAAATCATATTAAATCAACACTAAATTCATTGAAAATTGGCACAAACCATTTTTCAATTATTCCAAATCTGCCTAAATCAAAATCAAAGCCAAATGACTATTTTACCCTAAGTCAGAATCCTATGATCAAATTCACTTGGATCATATTCTAACTCAAGATCACTTGGCATCCTACAAGTGGTCCATTTGGACTCCAAGGGATATGGTGCACATGACCCAATGGGTTTTGGTCAGCCAAACCTAACCCAAAGCTAAAACTGACCACCCAATGGAAAATGAGCACATGGAATCACTCCATACTCTCATTTAACACATGGGCAACTCCACTACGCTCCGTTGCCAAAACTGAATCACATGGAGCTTGTAACAACCTAACAAACCCATTCAATCAAACCAATTTGATCAAAATTCCATGTGAGCTCATGACCGTCCGACCCAAGTAGGGGGAGATATACTCTCCCTCATTTCATTCCAATTCAGCACTCTTGCATTCGATTGAGCCCTAAGAATCCAAACAGAGCTTCCCCAAGCTCTTGCAAGCACCATCAGGGAGGCAAGTCGAGCTCACCCAAGGTGTTTTCCAAGCAACCAAGCCATGGGAAGGAGGATTTAGACCAAAGTCGTAAGCCATTGAAGCAAGCTTTGGTCAATAGGAAGACCCACTTCATCTCAAGCCTTCAAACCTTCAAGGCTTGCTCCACTGACAAGCCCTCAACATTTGAAGCACCGGTGATAGCCTCCGGTGAGGTATGCTTCAAAATCGAGCTTAAGTAGAAAATTCTTTGGTCCCTTGTGAAGGGAAGTGTAATCCTAATTGAATTCCATTATTGGATGTGTATCTTATTACTTCTAGATGGTGTGGGTTGAATCCTCAAGAAGCCAAGTGAGCTCGATCAAGCCATGGAGGATGGACGGTCTCCATCTCCTACAAAGAGGGCGATGAATCATCATCATCCATTCCATGCATTTTGGATGGACGGTCCTGACACCATTAGATTCAACTTCTTTAATCGCTTTTAGATCCACAGGTTTTACCCCACCATCCCATCAAGGAGAAAAGCGAGGCCTCGACGCGACATTTGATTTGATGACTTAAATAACCAATCTCGCCACGCCACGTCAATGGTCCACGTGGTGTCGACGGGATTAGTTATATAATTAGGGGATTTAATGACCTATTAATCATAGAAACTTTAAAAATTCATAACTAAATATAGAAAAATCTAAAAAATGCAAACTCAACTTCATTTTAAAGATAATTCAAAGGGGAATAATATAAAATTAAGTTTAATTAATTTTGAATAGTAATATTTACTCAATTTAGCGTTTATTGGGGATCTAATTATATTAATTACTTCTTAATTATTTCAATAATTAATTCCAAACACTCTAGGGTTAATTATTGTGATGACCTCTGCCTCCCATGATTTTCTTGGAATTTATTATTAGATTAATTTAGGTAATTGCTTATTTCATCTCTAATCACTCCCTTAATTAACTAAATAATTAATTAACCTATTAAATGATGATGAATTCATTAATTAAACTTGTTAATCATCTTGATGGATAGACTTAGGAATGAGATTAGATTCCTTTTCCAAATCTTTTCCCCAAGTCTATTTCATTTGAATGAAAACTTAATTAATTATAAATTGATTAATGATTTAATCATTTCATTAAATAGCTTAATTAACCAAACTAAAAAATCAAAAAATTAATTAAAACTTAATCACTTAATCAATCTCATTCTGAGATACTGGTGTTCAATAACCAAAAGTTTTAAGGAAATCATATCCAACCCACGTGTGGGAAGGTTATGAAAATACTTAATTAAACCCTTAATTAATCAATAATTGAGCAATTGCATTATCCTTTTTTTTCTTAAGAGCATTGTTGATTTAAATTCATGTACATATCATATGTTGGCTCATAATTAGATAATTATGTTAAAGTGGTAGGTAAGGAAAATTAATTTAACTTAATCTACATCTTAACCTAAATAAAATATAAAATCAACTAATGGTTCTAAAATTAAACTAAATTGATTCACATATGTGGGATATGGGTTAGGACCATCAAACCTTTTCACATTTCCTAAAATCAAATCAAACTCAAAATTTAAAAAAATTAAATAATTTTGATTCACTTTAAATGATCTTATTCCATAAAATTGTCTTTAGGAATTGATTAAGGTGAATGAAGTTAAATGCTTACATTACTTTATTTCTTTCCAAGCATGTTAAATGTGATTTATCATATGAAATCATGCATTCATACATTTTGAAAAATCAAATTAAAATGAAATGTTTCCTTTATGTCAAATTGTATGCTTTGGCTAAAGTAAGAATATGAGGCTATTATCACTTAAATCAAAATTATTTTCAAAACTTATAAATCAAAGACTAAATGAATATGCTACTTATATATTTATAAGCTTGCATGTGAATATTTTAAAATGTGTTATGTGATTTTCTTCTTTTCTTAACATGGTTATAGGATTTGCAAAGTGTATAATTTTCAAAAGAACATGTCCATTCATTTCTTTTGTACATACACGTATTTAAGAAAAGTTAAGATATTCTGGACATCCCTTTGTGAGGTTTAAATTTAAGAACTTATACCACTTGTGAAAATAATATGCCATACTAACTTATTTCTTTCATACAAATGTGCATTTGATTAATATAAAAGAATCCCTTTCTTTTCTACTCAACAAAATCATGCATCATGAAACATCCAAATTTTCTTAAGCAAATCTCTTAGCATTCATCATTCGTGTGTTAAATATTTACATTTGCATGTATAGATATGCTTAGATAATTTCATGCATGATACACATGTTGAAAGAAATAAATAATTGTGTGCTTTGTGAGTAATTCACTTTAATTAATCTTTAGATATATTTATTGAATATGTTTATTTAAAGCAAATCTAAATTTAGGATTAATTAAAATACACAAAACATTCACTAAAGAAAAATTACTAATGAATCTACCTTAGAAATTACTTAAGAGGGAGGAAAGAAGTTCTCTTCTCCTTTTCTCTCATTACAATACTTAAAATTAAGTGTAAGTTCATTCAAACCAAATTAAATCATCAAATAAAATTAACAAATCAACTAAATCACTTAAATAAAAAACCATCTCTAAGTTGAACCTTTTCATACTTAGAAAATTTTAACTTAAAGATAAGAATAACACACAAATTTTAAATGGCAATACACATAAGTCATTATTTCTATCTTTATAGGCATTGTTTGATACTGATTTTATTTTATGATGTGATATTTAGTTGGATGTTGGGTGTATGTAATGGAGATAGGATGATCTAATCATTATCTTCATGAGATTGTGTTAACCATAATAAAAATAATAAATACTTTTGTCAGCAAGTTACTTATACCCCTAAGCATAATCCAAATAGGTCAAACTTGGTTACCCATGTGGTGTTAAGTCCAAATTCATATACATGCTTAGATGGATTTGTTTTTAAATCTCTATTTTGCAAGTTTTAGATTTATTTTTCATTTTTCATGAAATTTTGCATTAAGATTTAAATGAATGTTTATGATTATGAAACATTTATAAGACTATATCTTACACCATGTCCCTTTGAGCAACTACATTCTAACCAATTAAAAGAAGAAAGAATAAAGAAGAAAGAAGAAAGAAAAGAAAAAAAGAAAACATGAAGAAATGAAGAATGAAGACCCCCATAACATGAATTCCTTTTTGATTGTTAAGTCATTTGTAATATGTTGTAGGCTACACCAATTTCTTTTTTGGTGTGTGTGGTGGAGCCAAAATAAAAAAGCATTTTATTCTTATACTTTTATAAATTGTTGATGTTTTGTTTATTGTGCATTAAGATGACATATTTTTCCTAGTTTCTTATTTTGATGAATGGCGATGACAGTTCTTAGGAAAAATAAATTTTCTATCTAATGATCAACTCAAAACTAAAATTAGTAACTCATACCTCACCTAAAGCTGGTTATAAATCAAGATAAAGATTTAGCAACCCCATATGTTGTATGTTTTCATATCATGCAAAAAGCATCTTGTTTCACTCTGCTATGGAGGGCTTCCACTTTGAGAATTTGGCTTAATCAGAGACATAAATACACCTCCTTAATTACCATAATCAAACTCATGCATTACATATGAATCCCATACTGTGTCAAATCAATTGTCCAAAAATGAAAATAAAATATAACAAAAATTTGCATTAGATTTAAGTCAATAATCATGCCTACATGATCTACTCTTAGGAGTGTGTTTAAGGACTTATTTTTCAAAATAAACAACAACTTGCTTATCTCAAAACATAGACTCCTACATGTATTTAAAATCAGGAGAGTTAGTTAACCACCCAATTGTAAGTCTAACATGTGATTTATCCTCTCATGGTAAACCAATACCCATTTTCGCTAAGTCATGTTCTCGCCAAAGCTCCTTTAGAGCAATTGCCTTTGCATTATAAGTATAAATCACCTCTAAGATTTTCATGATCTTTGTAATCAGCCCATTTTTATAAAAATTCAACTCAAACAAATAATTCTTTTCAAATTCAAAAATATAAAGCCCAACGATATGATAGTTGGGATGCTAAGATCATCAAGCATCTACTTATCTTCCTTTGATTTAAAATAACTCTCCTCTTGATCAATCCCACTTGATCTAAAAATAAACCAAATTGAATAGTCCTATCTCAAATCTTTGGAGACAATGATCATTTATCTTAATTAGTATTCTTAATGAATCTCATTTGATGATTAACTATGGCTTCCAGAACTTAACAAAGTCGGTTTAAAATAAACCCTACTTTACTTTTCCATGTAAAAATATTCCGGTACATCAAGACCCATCCTGTGAGTCCTTATTAGACAGTCCATTGTAGATGGTGATTTGCCTCAGATAAGATATCATTCCTCAATATCGTATTCGATCACCCTAATAACATCAAGATCTATGGTGTCCAACAAAAGTGTTATTTTTGCTCTTCATTTATTTTTCAAAAGATAGATGAAGAATGAAATAAACCATGTATGTATTAATAATTTTATTTTATTTTTAAATAATTAATAATAATCACATTTTAATTATAATTATAATTAAACTCTAATTAGCTTGTAATTTCATTATAACAAGGACAAAATCATAACATGCATTAGTTAGAATTGAAATATATAAAGATCGATTGCTCATTTTCCTTCAGATTTTCCTGCTCTCAATGTAGACAGAGGAATAGAGAATAAGAATACTAAGAAAAGTGGAGGTTGTGTAATAAAATCGAATCAAAATTTCACACCAGGAGTCATGTTAAAGCAGATAATCTAATTTGAGTCTTCCTAATAATGAGGTAAATAATAATTTTTTTATTAGTTTTTTAAAATATAAACGAATTAATTTGAAATTAGTTGGGATATTTTTATGGAATAAAATAAAGTATTAATGATTTAAAGTTTATTATGATTAAATAAGGGTCATTCCCCCCAAGTCCATGCAAAAGTTTAATAGTCGCATACAAATAAAATTTGAAATAATTACAATGAATTTTAAATCATTGTGTTATTAAATATAATACAAAATGTTTGACACATGCCAAATAAATAAGGTTCCCACATTAACGGATCAAAAGAAGTTAGTCCATGAAACTAGAATTAGGTTAGGATCTTGGAATATAAAATTTCTCTGTAAATTAATGGAATTAATAGATTATGGTTCATAGAAAGATAAATATTTTATGTGAAACTAAAGGGAGAAAAGAGATTGATAGATTTTAAACTTTAATAAGTAGTCTAACTAGAAATATACATAGATAAAAAGAAGGATAATGTTATATTAATATATAAATTATAAATTTTAAAGATTATGTGATACCAAGACATCAATGTTATAAGCTTATGCCTCAAGTAAGTTTGGAGGTAAGTTAAAAATGAATTAGGATTAATACAAAAGATACCTCAAGAAAAATAGGAGATTTAAATGACATTGGAGTAGAGATTTTAAAAGATTCATGAATGATTGAGTAATGAACAGACTATATTAGATTTTGCTTAGCTTATGATTTTGTAGTTGCTAATACTTTTTTTAAGAAGATGAACATATTATTACTTATAAAAATGGATCTAAGAAAACAGATTGATTATTTTTTGATAAGAAAAATAGATCGCTAGATTGTAAAGATCAAAGCCATTCCAAGTGAAATTTTAAACATCATATTAGTAAGATGAAAGGTTGTAGAGAAAAAATAAAGCTTAATTATTGTCCTAGGATTAGATGGGACACTTAAAGAACACAAATAAAATATTTTTAAGAAAGCTACAAAGAAATTAAAGTTTGGGATGTTCATAAGGAAACTAACGTTATGTGGGAAAAAGTATCAAGTCTTTAAACAAGTTGCTAAAATGTGCTCTTGGCGAATCAAAGGAAAAGCTTCTTTTAATAAGAATAGTTGGTGGTGGAGTCGAGTGTGAAGAAAAGATAAAAATAAAAGCATTGGTTGGTTTAGATGTAAAAACTTCGGAGAATTGGGAAAGATATAAAATGGCTGTAGAGATTAAGAAAGCAATATATGATACAAAAAATTTAGCTTTTAGTGATTTATACTGATAGATTAGATACCAAAGAAGGTGAAAGATGTATGTATAAGTTAGCCAAATAAAGAGATAGGAGAAGTAAAGACATAGTTCAAGTGAGTTATTAGGATGAAAATAATAAAGTGCTTTTCTTAGAAAAGATATTGAAAATAGGTGGATGAGGTATTTTAATAAACTTTTCAATGAAGGATCGAAAATCTGATTGATTTTAGCAACATAATACCTAAACAAAATAGAGAATTTCATTTTATGTCGTATTAGTAAATCGAAGTTAGTGAAGCTTTAAAGAAAATGAAATGTGGAAGCGATGGGGCAGGATAATATTCCAATAGAAGTGTGGAAATGTTTAGGAGATCGAGGAATTTCTTGGCTTACAAATCTTTTAATGTTATTTTAAAGGCTAAAAGAGCGGATGAGTGGAGAAAAGTTTGTTGGTTCATATTTAAGAATAAAAGGTGATACAAGATTGTTAATTATAGAAGAATTAAGTTAATGTATACATTAAAATTATGGGGAGAGTAATTGAGCATAGATTACGATGTGATCTGAAGTTTCTCTGTCGGTTTGGTTTCATGCAGGTAGATCTACTATGGATCTTTATACATTTGTTAAGAGGTTTGATGGAGAAGCATAGAGAAAATAAAAGGATCTACATATGATATTTATTGATTTAGAAAAGCTTATGATAAAGTCTCGAGATGTTCTTTGGAGAGTTCTAGAACAAAAGAAGTTAATATTGGTTATATTCAAGTCATTAAGGATATGTATGTACTAGAGCAGTCACTTGTGTCCAACAAGGAGGATTGACAAACTATTTTCCTATTTGGTTGGATTACATCGAGGATCAACATTAAGCCCTTATCTTTTTACTTTAGTTATGGATGTTCTTACGAGGCATTTACAAGAAGATGTACCACGGTGTATGCTTTTCTTGATGACATTCTTCTTGTTGATAAGACTAGAGAGAATTATGAAACTTGATGTCAACTTTAGAGTCTAAAGGTTTTAGTTTAAGAATCTAAAGCGAATATATGGAGTGTAATTTTAGTTGTAGAAATTTTAGTGGTAGTGTTGTGACTTTAGGTGATCAAGTCATTAATAAGAGTGGAAGCGATTGAGATATTTAGGCTCTGTTCAAAATGATGGTGAAATAGATGGAGATATTATTAGTAGAATTCAAGTTGGATGGTTGAAGTGGAGGAATGCATCGGCTTTATTATGTGATAGAAAAGTTCCACTTAAACTTAAGGAAAATTTTATAAGATGGTGGTAAGACTGCGATGACTTATGGTAGAATGTTGTGATAAAAGAAACATAAGAGTAAGTTAAGTGTTGAGAGATGATGAGGATTCGAGGTGGATGAGTGGCTTTACCACAGAGATAGAATACAAAAATATGATGTTGGAAAAAAGTTAGGTAGCTCAGGTGATAGATAAGATTAGGAGAGTCGATGGTTTGGCCACATAAAAGCGTCGGTAGTCAGATGACAGATTAGGAGATCGAATTAGATTTTCCTTATATGTTAGAAAGGTAGAGGTAGACTAAAAGACTTTGGTTAAGATGTATAAAAAAATGATCTTAGTATACTTAATTAAATGAAATTTGACATAATAGGACCTGATGGAGCGAAAGGATTCATGTAAGCGGAACCCCAGTGGGATAAGAACTTATTGTATTGTTGTTGTTGTTGTATGATTAAATTTAAGTGATATGATATAAAATATTGGTAAAAGTAAATTTATGGATTTTCCCATTTCCTTTCCATTCAGTTCAGTTTTACGTGAGAGCGAGGAAGGAGAGAGAGAGAGAAGGGGCCGTGAGGAAGAGCAGTGCTTCAGCGGCGCGATGGAGAAGTGTAAAACATCGGAGGAAGCTAGGCCGTGGCCGACGAGTACTGTGTTGACTTCTATGTTATTTAAAATCAGTAAATGGCGTAGAGGGTTAAATCAAGTCGAAATTAATTAAATTAAATTAATTTTGATTTGGAAATTCGACTTCATGCGTTGAAAATCAAAGTGAATTAAAATGAAAATATCAGATATGATGTGATCAATGATAATTAAAATCAAATTTTTTAATGAAATTATCGCTATGTCGAAATTCGAGAATCTGATGATGATATACACGGCTTTTTAGTTCTTAGTGATCAGCTGTCATTATTTTCGTCGAGAGACTATCAAAAGCACCGAAACTGTTAAACGGCGTGAATGGCATGAATATGCGTCAGTCAGGATCGATCACTGATTGTAAACTAATTTCATCCGACGCCATGTTGTCAGAACTCTTCCGATAAATTGATCCATGGTGCGTTAAACTGGCGAAGCAAAATATGTAGTTTGGCGTTAATATAGCGTAAAATAATATTAAATTATAATTAAAGAGTATGACCAACCCATCCTTAAAAACTTTCGTCACCCATGGCTTTGAAATTCATGAAAGCGATTAGAAGCGACAACACAGCGAGCGCCAAATCCATTGGGTGAATTATGAATCGTTAATATTTTAATATTGTCAAATTCTCATTTTAATTGGTATCTTATCATCTTGCAGTAATGCTTATTTCTTAACGTAACGCCGGAAAAATGTACGTCTCTCTGTCGGTCATTCGGACTTATTGGCCAAACCAGGCGTTCTCTTATCATCCTTTGGGCTACTCCACTTTTTCGAATGCTCATTTTGCATTCTCTCAGGGGTAATCACAGGCATCTCATAAACTTGCACATAGACTCTTATGTTTCTTTTTATTGGCCAGTATTTAGGTCTACACTTTAAAATCTTATAAAATTTTCCACTTAAGTTTGGTGGAACTTTTATCCAAAAGATGCATTCTCACTTGACCAGCAGACTTGAATTCTACATCTCATCATTTCATCATTTTGAACAATAGAGCAAATATAAAGATATATTAATGACTTGATCATTAGAATTCGCGACATACCATAAAATTTCAACTAAAATTACCTCCATATATTGGTTTTAGATGTCTAGCAGAAACCTTTAGACTCAAGGATTGACCTCCCATAATTCAAGTTTGTTGGACTCCTCTGCTATCAATGAAGAATGTCATCGGCCAAAAAGCACACCGGTACATCTTCTTGTAAATCTTAAGTACATCCCAAAAGTAAAAAGATAAGGCTAATGTTGATCATGTTAATCCAATGAAATAGGAAAATAGTTTGTCGATCACTCACTTGTTTGGACACAAGGACCTCAGTATCGTATAATATGACTTGAATATAACTTGATATTAAACTTCTTTTTTGTTAGAACTCTCAAGAACATCTCTTGAGACTTTCATATAAACTTCTAAATATTAATCCTTGTGAATCCTTTTATTTCCTGCAATGCTCCATCGAACCTCTTAACAAATGTATAGCATCCATGATGGATCGCATGAAACCAAGCGATTGTGAGAAACTTACGTATACATGTGTCATGCTGCTTACTCTTCTCCGTAATTTTAATGTATGGCACATTAACTTAATTATACATAATTTGCCTGATCTTGTAAATACTTAATTAATATGAACCAAGCTCTTTCTTAACTCATCGGCATCTTTTTAGTCTTTAAAATAACATTAAAAGATTTGTAAGCCAAGAAATTCTTGATCTCTAACGTTCTGACCACTTATTGGAATATTATCAGGTCTTCTTCCGTTTCATTTCTTTAAAGCTTCATTGCCAGTTCTTAATAATGAAATGAAAGAAACAATTATTTTGTTTAGGGTATTAAGGTTCTTAAAATCGTCGTACTTTGATCTTAATTGAAAAGTTTATTAAAATATATAGTCCATTTTGATATCTTTTCAAGAAAACGACTTTTATTTTCGTCGTCATAAGCTTTGGTATGTCTTTTTCTTACTTATCTGCTTTGGTTATTAACTTATATCTTTTCTTCTTTTGGTATCCCAATACATTATAAATCATTTAAAATTAAATTTTTTAAATATATTCTTTTCTTAGAATCTCTGGTAGTTTTATATCTTTTCCCAATTCTCAAGTTTTTTGCATCTAGCCGAGTTTTATAGCAATCTTGCTTTATCTTTCTTTGCCGTCGACTCGCGCCCATTGCAAAAGAAAAAGCTTTCGTTCAAGCTTACGTTTTTTGTAACTTGTTTAATAGCAAATCTTTTCCGTTCAGGTAGACTGCAAACGTCGAACTTTAATTTCTTGGCGGTGGACTCAAAGGAAAAAATGAGGGTTATCCCTGGTTGACTCTCATTCGACTCTCTCTCTGGATTCTGCGGCTCTGAAAGCTTTGAATCTTCGATCTCGGCATTTCTTCTCGGTGAACTCACGGCATTCTCCCCTTTGATCCTCTCGTTTTCTGCTCTCCGGTCTCTCTCTCTCGAGGCGATTCCTCTGTATTATCGGTTCGGTCGAAGCTCTAGGGCTGACATACTCCCCTCTCTGGTTCTTCTTTGGGCGATCCTCCTCTCGGTAGAGCTCCACCGGCCGGTTCCTTGCTTCTCTCTCCGGTTGAAACCTAGCAGGCAAACGGACTCGATCCTTCTAAATCTTGCAGAAACCCCGGGTTGTTTCGTTCAATCTTAAGTTATATTTATCTATGTGGGTTTCTCTTGAAGGAAATGATTTGATTTATCCTTATATATTTCATGGTTGGATTATATTTCTTTTATGAGTTAGTAATTGAGATGAAAATATAATCTTTGGATTTATGGTGTAATGCAAAGCTTGACTTTCCTTATATTTCCGGTCACTTTGAGCAAAAATATCCACTTTCCTATGTTTTATGTTTTTTTATCCTTTGCTCCCGCTAGGTGTCTTGCCATCTCCGTTGACTTCAACATCTGGGAAAAATTCTAAAAAAAAAAAGTCTTCTTGCATCTGACATAAAAAATAAAATTTATTGGTTCACTTTGTGATAACTTTTAGCTTAGGTTTTCCACTAGATGGATCTCTTGGCTAGGTTCATCATTTATTCTTGGTATCCTTTATTAACCTTATTTTTTGTGAAAAATTGCATTTTTGTGACAATTTACAGTGATTCAGGATATGAGGGAGGGAAAGGAACGATATTCTTGAAGATAATGTTCAAACTTTACCAAACTTGTGAAAAGAGGATAGAGAGTTTTGATGAATTTAATGGGCTTTATTTCCGTCTTTGTGTTTAATCTCTCGGCGACATTGTGGGGGGAATCATTGTTGACTTCTGAATTCTTTTCCAATTTTATCGAATAACAGTCCATTTGATATAAAAAAAAAAGAGAGGGTTACATGTTCATGGCATATAACAAAAAGGTGTTGAACAATTAAATATTCTCTTGATTCATGTGTATGTAAAGATTTTATTAAAAGCCTCTTTACTTTTGCTTTTTGCCTATTCATATTTTCAACACAATGAGATTTGTTTATGGCTTACTCTCACATGGATTTCATTTGTTTAATTTCTTGCACATGAGTAGAATGAAATCTGAAAAGTGAAATCTGAAATTAAAAAAGGAGGGGGTTTTGTTATATCTTTATTTCTGTGAGTTTTATTTGCTTTACTCTTGCATAAAATCCCAATCGTGAGATGTAGTTAAGATAGAAGTATGGGGATATGACAAGTTTAGATGTAGCCTTTAAATGTCATACTTACTTCTTCTTACCAGATTACATGTCTTCAACCAAATTAGCTTCCTATGATACATGTAGAAATATTTTTTTATGAAAGGGAAAACTATTAGCTTGTTGTTTAGGCATAAACATAAATTTATTTATGTAAGGAAATCAATTAGTTTGCTATCCCAAAGATGTGATGCTGCTGAAAATTTCTTTTATTTGAGGTAGGAAGTTTGAAAATCGATAAGAAAGGATGTATGGCTTAAATATATGCCTTATTCAGTTCTCTGTGAATTTCAAGCTTCCTTTGCTGATTGATTTTATGAAGGGAATTATATATATTATGCCTCTTTCAAATCACGAGTTTAAATTTGTGATATAAGTGTAGCCATTTCCCGACATGGTAGAGAAATCTTATCTTGCTCGAAATTTAGTAGTGGTCATCAACTTTGAGCATGGTGGAACAGTCTCATTGGCTTGTGGGGGAAGCGAGAGGTGTTGTAAATTGATTATTATCTTCTGTATACCGTGCAGGCTTTTTTTTGTTTATATCGATAAACTTGGCTTTAAATTTGTGATATAAGTCACTGTTCTCCGACATGAGGTAGGAAATCTTTATCAAAATTTACGGTAGTGGTGTCTCTGACTCTATCATCTTTCTTGACATGGTGGGGCGATTCAGTCTCAGCAACCTGTGTGGGAAGCAGGAGAATTTGATTTGATTATTATCTTTCAATCAAATATACATCTGACGAACTTTCGTTTGTTTATATGCATGGCTTTAAATTTAAATTTGTGATATAAGTACTCATTTCACGTGGTAGGGAAATCTTCTTATCAAAAGTGGTGTCTGCGGCTTGTCTATATGTCTTTTCTTTGACGTTGGCGGGAGCTGTCTCTGTGGACATGGGGGGAAGCTAGGAGGCTAATTTGTATTATGCTTAATCATATATCTGTCTGGACTTTCTTTTTGTTTTTTATCTGAAATTGAACTTTAAATTTGTGATATAGTCACCTATGTGTTCTCCGGCAAGGAAATATCTTATCAAAATTTTGGTAGTGTGTACCGACTTATCTTTTCCTATTGCTCTTGGCATGGTGACCCGGTCTACATGTAATCACGCGTGTGGAGGGAGTGTACATTATAATTGATTGCATGCTTAATTAAATGCGTATAAATTTATTCTTATAGTCATACTTTCGTGTTTTCTGTGGTAAGAAGAATTTGTTCTTATCTTTATCTTTAACCATCTTTCTTGGCGTGGCGTGATGGAATCAAATGGTCGAGGTGTCTCGAGCACCTACTTCTTGCGTGGTGGGAAAACTAGTCAAGCGACCGCTTATCGGGATGGCCGGGAAAATTCTGCCACAAAAAAATAAAAAGGGTGAAATATATATATAAATCTTATCTTTCATACTCGTGTGAGTCAAATTTATTGCTTTCTATCTTTATAAAGTTAGTTGTTTCAACGTCGTGAGGAAGCATGATAAGTACGTTCATGTTGTTCCGGCGTGGCGGAAATCTGATTTATATAAGCTTTTTTGTTCCGATGTGGCGAAATCTTATGTGTCTGACCCTTTCTTGCGTGGTGAGTAAATTGGTCGGTGTCTCCACACACTGCAGCCCTTTTCTTGGCGTGGTGGGAAGGCTGAATCTCCGGCATTGTATGCAGGGGATGGCCAGCAGGAGGTTCTTGAAAAAATTTTGATAAATAAAATGTAAATGTAAGTGTTTGAAGAAGGAAGATGCATTATCATTAAATTCATGCTTTGCTTCATTCATCTTATATGAAATGATAATGCTTATCTTAGCTTAGTTTATTCGCGAATCTTGTAGCGTATAATGATTACTTTATTTAAAGTTCAAATTCATTTTACTGAGTGATTACTGTTATATGAATGGGTGAGAAATGAAAATGTGACCTCGTACGCGGAAAGATCTGTCGGTAAAGTATGTCGTTAGAAAGCAATGTGAGAAACTGCATCTTTAAAATCTTAAGTGAAATGATTGATGTCGCGTATTGAAAGTGTTATATTATTCAATTTGAATATGCTTTAATATAAGTTAAAAAATCATGATCTTATGAAATACTCTTTCTTTTGCTTATTTTGATTATCAAAATGCGAAAAGAATCAATTAAATCTTTCTATAAAATCATGCTTGATTTGTTAAAAGAATAGACCGCATGCTTGATAAATGTGGTTGAAAAAGCTAGCATATCATCGAGCAGAATGATATTTAATTGATGTGTACGTATTTTTATAAAACGGACTACTCACTTGATACATGCAGAAGTACATAGAAAGAGTCGATCATGTATAGAGATAAATCATCGACTCGGACAAATAGTTGAGAAGTCGGCTTGTGTTTTATAGTCTTATAGAAACGGTCATATTTGATCATGATAACATTTGAAATGAATTCAGAAATTCTTGTATAAATCTATATCGATTTCTGATGTTATGTATCAACATCTTATAATTCGACATCCATGTAATGTCGAAACATCAGCTTTAACTTGACATTCGATATATACATATTTTAAAAAAAAGAATATCTTTTGTAATAAAGTGTTGAAGTATTGATACTTAAATGTTTAAATAGAACATATCTGCAATCGAAGAATGAAAGAACATATCTTCTTATCCGGTTTAGTGCTTGGGGCAGGTCAGGGTTAACTTTAAAATGTCGAGCTGGCTTTACAAATTGAACTACATTTTTGCTTGACACATAAAGCATACAAAAAAAAAAAAAAAACAGTCTTTGCGTGTATGTTGAAATGTCACCCATGGAATCGAAATATAAAACGACCCATCTTCCGGTTTGGTAGGCAGTCGGGTTAATAAAACTAAAAAATGATCTTGTGTAAATCTTAGAAGTTAATTCAGTAAATTGGTAAAGATAAATCATCGGCGTCGATTGTTAATCTATCTCTCAATTGAGGTCATAAGAAGAAAGTCTCAACCGGCAATCTAGTATATCCCAGAGTTGTGAGGTTTGGAGAGCGATAAATCTTGAAATAATTAATCCCGATCCGTCCTTTGCAGAAAATAGGGTTGAGATTATCCTTCCGGTTTGGTCTTGGAGGGCCAGGGTTATGAAACTTAAAAATCCCATGCTCAAAACTCATTGCATTCTGATGTCAGTCAAATACAAAATAGCCAGATGTTACGTCTTCGGTTTGATGCTTGGGCGGGTCATATAAAGCAAAAATATCGTAATTGAAAGCTTAAAACATCGAGCACTACATTTATTTGAAAATTGATATACAGCATTTTAAGAAACAGATACCATTATGTATGTTGAAGTGTTCAAGCAATGAAAGGTCTGAGATTATATGTATAAAAGAAACGAATGTCTTTATCTTGGAATTCTTGAGGTCAAGTTATAGCAAAACTTCAAAATTAAAGTATAAAGCGTTAATTGTTCTAGAAACAGATCTCCGGTATGCATGTTGGAGTAAATCTTAAGTCAAATCTGAAAAAGAATCTTTTCTTACCGGTTTTGCTTGGATGGATTAGGGTTAACAAAACAAAATGTGATATAAAATTTGAAATAATGTCGAGAAAGCATTAGTATATTGAAGATAAAATTCAACGTAAAACTTAAAATTAATCCTTAGGAAGAAAAGTCCGAGCAGATCCTTATGTTTAAGAGTGGGAGGTTTTGAAGGATTATCTTCTTGGATAATAATTTAGGCACGTCCTCTGCAATCAGGACGAGTAGACAAGGTCTATCAATTGATGCTTGCAGAATCGAAGGGTAATTATAATTAAGATTTGATAAATGATATCATTGATAAAATCATCTAAAATGATTAATTAAAATTACAAAAAATAAATATAAATAAAATGAAATGAATTATTTAAATTAAAACTTAAAAATAAAAAATAAAAAAATAAAATCAATCAGCCCTCATGATTGTTTGTCTTGTGTGGCAAATTAAAATTTTGCTCGAAAAGCGATGTCAGTCATCATAAATACGCTGAATATTCACCAAGCGGGGCGTGGCTGTCTCTGTCGACGTTTCTTGTGATATGACATAAATGGCGGTTCTGACGCAGGCCGGAGTTAGGTGGTTGCGATGATACCTTAAATTACGGTCGCGGCGCGTGTTATGTTCCGGCGAACTTTCTTTCTTTGACGTGAAATGTATGTATTTGGTTGAAAAAGCCTGTTAGGTTGACTTATATTTGTCCAGATAACTCCACCAGTCTGGGGGCGGCATCGTGTTCTTGGATCTTGGTCGGGTTGGTCAACACCTCATTAAGCGGGCCAGGGGATGTGGTAGGGATAAGCAGATGGGATCTTGATCGGAGCGTCGTTCCCCCGAAAAGTTTTAAGTTAAAATAATAAATTTAAGTTAAAGCTTTTCATTCTGATTATATCTTTAGCGATTCATTGCTTGTCGAAAGTGCTCTCTCAGTATATTAGGAGGGATAAGTGTATGAGAACTGCGCGCTTGGAAACTGAAACAGATATAAAAGTTCTCCAAATGAGAGAGCAATCTCTGGTAATATCTTTATCTCTTATTAAATACACGAAATTATAAGCCTTTAAACAACTCTTTCCTCTTCCTTTTTTTAGAAAGAATGGGTGGCGAATTTTGGGATCCATCACGTCGGAGGAGTCACGTCCGGCGGGATGATACTATCTTCAGCTTGGGTAGGGTTGACTGGGGGTTGTAGGAGGTGGAAATAAATAATAATTTTATTAGTTTTTTTTAATTAAATAGGTATAGTATAGTTGAATTAATTTGAAGTTAGTTGGGATATTTTTATGGAATAAAATAAAGAATTAAGGATTTAAAGTTTGTTATGATTAGCTAAAGTGATATGATAAAATGTTGGTAAAAGCTGAATTTATGAATTTTTTAATATTTATTTTGGGTAAATATAAATTAAAATTAAGGCACACATTGATTTATGCAGAGATTATGTATATATTACGATTTAAATATGATTTATTTGATAGCGATTTAATTGGATTAATTAAATGAGTTTAAATTAACTAAGGATTATCGAGTTATTATGAATATTAAAAGATTGATAGATATATATTTTAACTAAATTTTAAATGTTAAATATTTTTATTGAAATTCTAATTATTCAAAATTTTAATCACATTATTATCTTTAAGCAGGATTAAAGCATAAATAAGGAGGATTGTGGTAGGAAACACCTGTGACAGCGCACTCGTTCATGTAAGTTTTAATAATTAATAATGAATTATTGTAAATTAGGTGATTAATTAAATTGTCAGAAATTTTAGTTTTATAGAGATCAAGCTTTTGAATAAGCGTGAACCAATTGTGAGAAAAAATCCATTGATCTTGTTTATAGGAGGTTTCAAATATCTCATTTTTTGGTTTACTAATTTGGTAACATTTGCAAATTTTAATACATATGTTTATCTTTTATACTGATATTATTTAGTCTGATATTGATTGTTTTATGTTTTATTTGAATCAGAGAGACGTATACGTAGTTTATGTTATTATCAATTGTGAAATTTGTGCTTGCTTGCATCTAAGTAGTAGTATATTGTTTGGTTTATTTTTTGGTGTCTTATCTTTTTATTGAAAATATGGAACGACAAACATACTGTCTGTTGGGTTAGTAATCGAAAAATTGATCGAAATATTACAATATTACCCAGGGTAGACGAAAAGGTTTCGGTAAAGGATTGATGATATGATATGGAGCAAAATGGTCTCCTATAGAAATAAATTATATAATTTTTTATCTTATGATATGTTCAAAGATGAATGTGATATATTTGAGATGTAATTTAAAGCTATTTTGAATATATGTGTTATGAAGTAATGTGCCGTATGTTTTGAGCGAGAGAAGAATTGTTAATAAGTTATTGTGTTCTTGAGATGATTCTGACATATTTTTAATTCTACAGTTCACATGCATATTAATGTTTTCTTACTAATTGGTCTGTATTAATTTCTTTATCTTTAGTCATTTATTTGTCGACGAGAAACTTGGAATCTGAGAGCGAGGCAGTGGACGGGATAAAATAAAATATTTCTTAACATTTAATCGTAAATAAAATCTAATCTTGATTAAAAGAAGCCACTGATACAAATAATTATACAATTTGTCATACTTAAATATTAACAAAGTTGAGGAGAAAACACATTTTAAAGCATGCTGACATAATTACATATACAGAGTCATTACTATAGCGTGAAACTACATCGGTCATTTAATTAAGAGATTGCGAAATAGATTAAGCATTAGCAAATGAATATAATTGATTAAGCGATTATTATTACCATATAAGTAAGCGAAGAAGAAAGAGCCTCATCTTTGGTTTTTATAACGTATAGATTCAAAAAATATCTTTGTGACTTTATGGGAGGTAAGTATACATAAACGCGTTTATGATAGCATAGAGTGGTACATCATAAATATTTATCGTATAAACTTTTCTTTTACTTTTATCATCATTCAGAAATTAAATACGCAAAGAACAGTATCTATTATCATTGTCATTCTTATTGGTGGCCTTTTGAATTATTTGTCGATTTTTCTTTGAATCATTTTCTTGCGGTGCATTCGCGTCAAACCAGGTAGCTAAAGGGGTGAACTCCGGTTCAATATCGTATTCATAGCAATTATATCATCGCGTTAATTGTGATTAACGATCATCGATGTTTTTAGAAATGATAATGATATGATCGTTGGTTATTATCCAACATGAAGAAATAGTAAGCTAATTGTCGCGGTTTAAGAAAAAGCAAGAAAAATCAATTGGCTGCGATCATGAAAAAGTCGTCGTATGAGCATCGTTAGTAAGAAATTAAAGAACATTTTTCATATATGTGCAAATACGTGATCCAAAACTTTAACTTTACATTTCTCTTGAATCTGTTTCATTTAACATTCTTCCTTAATTTAATTAGAGAATTATTAATTTGAACCTCTTGAACATATACTATAACAGTATAGATTTAAGATTTTTATTACATTTGAAATTATTTTTATGGGGTTTAAAACTTAATTCTTAAGCGTGATTAAATACTCATGTCGATTTATATTTCTTGCTTAAATCTATAGACCTAAGTCAATTTATAAATCTAAATTAAACTTGAAATAGCATTAAAATCAAAGTTAATAATATTAAAATTAAATTTTAATTAAACTCATACTTAAATAACTCATTTTTTTTTTTTTCGGGAAAAATGAGGGCCTCGCCCAGATTTCATAGATTAAACATAGTTACATATGTGAAAAGAAGAAGGTAAAACCAAAGCGACTTACATGAAATTCTTATAATTATTTGTCAACAAAAGGATAAAAGATAAAAAACAAAAGTGAAGAAAATCAAGTACAACCAACAGAGCTCAGAATCGAATGCAAGTTGGGTGCAGCTCAGTCAGGGCGTAATGATCGTGAAGGTTACCTCGATATGCCATAATTGTAAATAACATATAAGGTCCATGAAACCGAAGGGAGATCTGAGAATGTTCATCAGAATCTGGTACGGTTGAGCAGGAGGCTCCATATTGCAGCAAGTAGGAGTTCCATAATAAGCAATATCCGAAATAAAACCGCAGGCATTGGCGGTTGAGCCAAAGAAGGCGGGTTCATCATAGCTCAAAACAAGGAAAGTAAATCCCGATTGAAACTAGCGGCGAATGGCAAACTTATCTTTCCAGAAAAGTCATAGGAGTAGGTAGAAATCTCGATGAAGCGAGCCAAACCAAGAGATAAAGGGAAAGGTAGTGTGTTATGAAATATAGATGATATATAGGTTCCAACACATAGTTCAAAGCGGCGACCATCGAATTTTAAAAATAAAAAAACCAGGCCAATTGATGTCGCCATTATTTATCTTTCCAGAAAAAAGTCGTAGGGAATAAAATCGATCGAAGAAACCAACCAAGAGAGAAGAGAAATGTAGTGTATTAGGCTGAAATATAAATCTTGTATAGGTTACGGCTGTGAATTATATTTCCATTTATAACTTTTGCGATAGCATAGATATTTTGAGTATGGTTTCAACGAAGGGATATATCTCACGAAAATCCGTTGATTCCTTTTCAACCAAATATATATAGTGATGATGGATATAGATAGCAAATTAGAATTTTTTTTGACCTTGCAAATTAGTTTTGACATAGAGTAGTAATTGCATTAAAGGCAAACCCATGTGAAAAAATTACCCATCGGAATGGGCGTTTAAGGACATCCATTGCAAAAGAACATTCAAAAAGAGATGTTGGTGGTTTTCATTAAGCGTGTGACATAATACATTGAGGATTGGCAAACGCCTCTTTTTAATAAATATCTTTTGTTTTAAGCCTTGAATTCTCCAAGTAAAAGTAGCATATTTAATAGAAACCTTTGAACAAATAAATTTGGCCCAATATGGTTTAGTGTAATCCCTGAAAAATGAAAGTGTAAATTTGCCTTATGGCTGAAGCGATTTCTATTCAGCCAAAGCAATTAGCCATGTTATTAGTGTTAATGTGGGATGTTGTGAATAAGATTGATACATTCATGAGGGGTCATCATTAACAGGAAGATTCAAGCATTATGGCCTCTGAACAAACTGTATCATCACAATTAAACCAAGTAAACACCAGGCGAATTTCTCCTGAGACACACCCATGAGGGTCAAAGAAAATATAGGTTCTTTGTCGCGAAAAGGCAGGCATCTTCTGGCGATGGATATAAGTTCTTTATAAAGAGTCGTGTAGGAGTAGGATGATTTTCCAAGTAGAAATGTTGCCCAGGAGAAAAGGAGGCAAGAAGAGATGCAGGAATTGTAAATTCTCCAAATAATTTTGGCTTTGCATATTAGATTAAGAGTCAATTGATACTAGGAATACTTAAACCACAAGCGGTCGGTTTAGTAGTGTTAACCCAAGAGATAGTATGAAATTTCCTTTCAACTTGTTATATAGAAATGGCCTTAATAATGGTCTTGATGGATTTCGTACTTTTTTTAGCAACGATAAGGCTCTAAACCAATATATTAGGTAGCTCAACAAGTAAATGTAATTAATTGTCAAAAGAGAGTAAAGAATGTTTCCAACCCAGAGCAATCTGTAGTTTGTCCAGATTTGAGTGCATTCAACGACTTTCAGTTTAGAGGAGGAAATGGAAGACTAAGTAATTCAAGGCAAATCAAATTTGAAATCCCATGCGAACTAGATCAGGACATAAGAGGGTTCCACTTTGAAAGCAAATAGATGATTTAGAAGCGTTGGTAGAAGGTTAGTTTCATGATAGAAAGAGAGAAGGTAGGAAAGGCAAGAAATATTAGAATGGAATGGCAAGGAGCCAAAAACCGGGAGGTCATCCATAAATAAGATGAAAGCGTTCAAATTTTTCTTAGGGGTTGGAAATGAGTTGAGGCAATGAGCTCGTCGTAACTAGAAAAATGCATCCATAGCGATATTGAACAAGGGAAAGTGGACAACCTTGGAAGAAGAAGAGAAGAAATATCAGAAAACTCCCGTTGGGACAGAGAAAGGAACATGTGTCACCACGGGCTTCAATCCATTTTATAAAGACTGGTGGGAAGTTGAGCACTCTTAATCTATGCAAGATAAATTGTCGATTGACACTGTCAAAAGCTTTTTGTAAGTCAATCTTAGCACAGAAGCTTTTTGGGCTGTTTTTTTGGTTAAAACCATGAAGAACTTCATTTGCCATGATGATATTATCGGCATATCCCTCCATAAGAAAGGCTTGAGAGGATGTATGATATTTGGAAACAAAGTTGAACTGTTTGCAAGCAATTTGGCGATTACTTTATATAAGAAGTTGCAAAATGATAGAGGTTTATAATCAGTAATTGCTTCAGCATGTCTTTTTTTGGGAATTAGAGTAATAGCGGTGTGGTTAACCCTGTGAGGAAGATTGTGGTCGAAAAAAAATATAGGGTATGACCACTAAAGATTGAGGTAATCTCCCAAGTGTCTTTAAAGAATTGAGATGTGATGCCATCCGGTCAGGAGTTTTTCGAACTATAGAAAAATCACATTTTTTATGTCTTCTCTTTGAAAGGTTGTGTGAGATTTTGACTATCTTGCCTTGTAATATGTGAATATCAGGAATATCAAACCCAAATGAGGAGTTCTATGAGAGTTGTTAAGAAGATTGGAGTGGTATGTAATAATCTCTTTGGCCATGTCTTGTTGGGAGCAAATATCAACCCAGATTGACTTTCAAATTTGTGATATAATTCTTGTTTTTCCCGTCACTCTTTTGTATGTATAGAAATTTGATATCATCTTCACCTTTAGTGAGCCAAGCACATTTGCCCTTTGCATAATCCATTTGTTTTAGCATTGATAGCTTCTTGAGATAATTTTGAGTTTCGCGAGTCTCATTTAAAGTTGAGGGTTGAGGGGTTGATATCGAGCTTGGGTGTGACTCTTGAATAGTTTTCATTGATCTGTTAGAGATATAGTTATGAGAATGCTAATTGGCGACCTTAAGCTCATGCTTAGTGTTTTTTTCTATTACGAGAATCGCGAAGGATTGGGTCTCCTTTACGGTTTATTCCAAGCATCTTTTCAATATGAAATTGGGGCAATGGCTCCAATAGTTCTTGTGAATGTGATGATAAGTCGACTTGTTACCAGGTAGAAAATAGAATGGGGAGTGATCGAGGGTGAGAGGGGTCATAACTTTCAGTTAGAGTGAGGGGTAAAAGCAGATAGCCAATAGGTGTTGCATAGAACCACGTCCAATAAACATCTAATAGGATTTTGAATTTGTTGATTGAACCAAGCGAATGCATGATCGTATTTTTCAGAAGACTGTGTAAAGAATAAATTCATTGAAATCGATAACTTGCTTTCGGCGAGAGGTCGACCTCAACTTTTTCATTTGCGGTTAAAATCTCCCATAGATCCAAGTTCATCAATAGTAGTTGCAAGAGGCGATAGAATGCCAAAGGTCTCTTACCATGATTCTTGTTATCGGCATAGATAAAAGAAATGAGAAGGCTAAGTAGTATCCATCATAAGTCACCATGAATGAATTGTGGATGTTTGCTAATAACAAAGAAGGAGGTTACATCGGCGTTCCATTTGATCCAAATCTCGACCATTCGGCATCCACGAAAATTGTCCACATTACCTTCATGTTTGAAGATAAAGTGATTAACATCTACGGGGTTAGAAATAGTATCATGAGTAAGCTTTGTTTCAAGAAGACACATGATATATGTTATTATTACACAAACTTTCTGCAAATGTCCTGTGAACCTCTAACATTCCAAGATGTTGAAGGAAGGATCATTGTTTATGGGTAAGGGAGTCCCCTTTTTGTTCTTTTAGACCTTTTTGGTGGATTAGCAACCGAAGTGGTTTTAGATGAAGAAGCAATGTTGTTGGCTGTATTAGAATCTGAATCTATCAGATTTTGGGGCAAAGAATTTGATATTGAAGCAAATAAGTTTTGAACTGTTCCCGGTGAGAGGGGTGGGATTAGAAGTCGGGTTAGGTAAGCCATCTTCGTTTTATAAAATGATTCTTCATGATTCTATTCTCTTTGTTGGTGGGATTTTGTAAAAAAAGGAAGTGCAGGGGCGGGGTGTAGTCGAGGTAGAGGTGTGGGTGATTAATGGGCTCTATGAGGCCACTACATTTGCGGGGTTAAAATTGGGTTGAGCTTGCAGGGAGGAGAGCGATGGAAGGTTGCTTGTAGGTTAGGCGATTTGGTTGGGAGAGTGTGGGTGTCACAGGCAACACAAGGTATATCTTCCACTCGTGAAATCTGTTGCTTCACATCCTTGACGTTAAGGGAAAGAATAAGGTATTAGGGAGAATAGTAGTATTGTTGATTAGGATACTAACGAGCAAAAGTAAGCTCCCTTTTAGCGGTGAGGGATCAATGAGAGATCTGAACTTTAGCTTACCTTGTATCCGATTTGCCACAGGACGTTGGAGCTTCTTCTTTTCCTCCCCGCGGTCCCGTCAGCGACCAGGTTATCTACTGCCGCATGAGCTTCTCTCGGTCTTGCCCTCAAGCCTCCTCCGTCGGACTTCTTCCGCGCGCCGCAGCGGCTCGAAACACCGTTTACCTGGACTCCTCCTTCCTCTCGATTCGTCTCACGAAAGCTCAGATGGCTCGCTGACTGATAGAGGCATCTCTCGGTTAGAGCCAACTCTTTCTTTTCCTCGTCGGCCTTACACGGCAGAATGCGGGTAGAGTCTTCTCTTCTCACTTTCTCCCTCTCCGTTTCCTCTCTCCGTGTTTTGGGAATTCTCTTCGATTTGTCGCCAACGCCCTCAGTTTCCCCTTTCTTTTTTCTTGCCAGCTAACTTGATTGCATTTATTATTATTATTATTATTATTATTATTATTTTTTTGTTTAAACTTTCGGTTATTACAGTATGACTCACTAGTTTATTATAACTATTTTCAGGGAAGGGTAAGGAGAAAATAGAGGAGTAAGTTTTGGTCATTTTTTGAAATTGTGCAGGGGAAATATTATAAATAAGTTTTGGACGTAAGTTCAAGAATTTTAAAAGTATTGTTTGATATTCAATGTTTTAAATGCTCTGTAGTTGGTATGAAAAGCTTCAATTTGGGTTGTTTCCGCTTGCTACGAATTCAGTAGATTTATTATTTAAATATTCTTATGATATGTTGGGTGGATTTAGATGATTGTGTTGATCTTTTACACTATTCTGTGGTATGTAAAATTTTCAGAATAGTTGTTTAAGAAAAATTAAGCCACTTAAATTTACTCTCTGTTACATCTCTTTTTGATGAGTCTTAGGTTATCGTTTGGGATGTGACATATTTGATGATATACTTGATGAGATTAGTTAGACAAACAAAGAGAAAGGGAAAAGATAGGGGCGGACAAGTAGGAGATCCGGAATTCACTATAGTCTATGAATAATACAAAATGATCTCTTTACGAATGCTCTTCAATATTTTATTTATAGGGTGAAGAAGGCAACAAGAGAAGTGCATTATAAAGAAAATACTAAAGAAATATATGATTCCGATAGTTATAAACACATGGACTACCCTACTTATAGACACATACTCACCCCCATTTTATCACAACTAGAGTTGTGGAGATGAGATTCTTGAGGTTTTGTATGAGGCGAGAGCTTGAAGTTGATGTTTAGGATAAGCACTCGTAGATGAGTTTCTAAGATGATTCTTAGACGAGTTCTTTGAACAAGTCCCTTGAACAAGTCTATTAGGTGAGTGTCGTGGATGAGTCTATTTGGTGAGTTCCTTAGATGGGTCCTTTAGGTGAGTTCCTTGAAGGAGTCTCTTGGGCGAGTTCCTTGGACATGCCTTTTTCCTTCGACAAACCCATTGTTTGAATCCATTAGGTGAGTGCCTTGGACAAGTTCATTGGATGAGTTTCTTTGAGTAGCTCTTTGAACGAGTGCCTTAGATGAGTTACTTCGATGCTTGCAACTTTTGTAAGTTTTTTTTTTCCCTAGTAGGGTTTACAGGGTACACATTATTTAAAAGAAATAAAAGGCTCCATTTAGAGGCTCATTGATGCTAATTGGGTAGGATTCCTTACAGATAAAAGATCTACTGCTAGTTACTGTAATTTCCTATGTGAGAATCTAAAACTTGGATAAACAAGAAGTAATTAATGGTCGTCACATCAAATGTTGAAGTTGAATTCTAGATAATGGCTCAAGGGATCTGTGAATTATTATGAATTTGAATTATCCTAAATGATGTAATATTAAAATAGAAAATTATTATAAAGTCATATTATGACAACAAATCACCTATCAACATCACACATAAACTAGTTCACCATGGCCTAGCCAAACTTATAGGCAACAACTCATTGCAATATTTCTGGAAGCGCAACTAGGCTGGTGGTAGGAAGAGCGATTCAGATTCAATGAGTATGGATGGCTTTCAAGATTCATTGGATCTTTGGATGCATAATAGCAGAAAACTTACACATTGACAAATGAATATAACCAAAAGAGCAAATCATCGATTCGAAAGGACAAAATTATTTCAGCCTTCGATTAAGAAAGACATTATTAGAACTAACTATCCTTAATAATGGTAAGAATGGAATCTATGTACAATAAAAAAAGATTGGACCAGCTGTCACATTGGAAGAAATCATTTGTCTTAAATGTATTATAATTTTATTTTAGTCACACAATATTGATTTATGTCTCTATATTAGAAGACTTTATGTTAATTTAGAGAGATAGATCATATAAGATTTTATCTTTACTCATCGTAATCTACTTACTTCTTTGATGTGTTCTTTGTAATACCACTAGTTTTTTTATTAATAAATAATCTCTCTTTTGATAAAATACAAGCCTTCAACTATGCTAAATCAATCTACAAAAGTCTAAGCAGTCATTGGCTAATTAGAAAAAATCAAACTAAATTGTAACTAATTTGAACCAAGCTTGATTTTAATTATGACCAAATTTCTCATAATTTTTAATTTAAATTATTTTGTAAGGTTTAGCTTCTTTTGTATAAGTTTAAATTAGAAAGTTTTTTGCTTAGATAGGTTTAGATTTCATTTAAAATCTTTCACCCTCTGCTCTTCTTTTAGTTTGTCTCCCTCTTCATTTCACACAACATGCATGAGAGGGAGAGAGATTTTTGAGTTGAATCGAATCAATATTGAGGCACTCATCTTTGAGTTGAAGTAAACCTATTAAAATTCAAGCAATTATCAAGCAATTTTGAAAATTTGATCATAATTATCTTGAGGATTTTTGTCTTTTTGGGCTGTTGGTCTATTGTCTTCTTTTTATAAATATCGTCACATAGTTTTAGCATACATTAGATTTTCTCCAATATGTGAATGTAGGCATGTTCTGTTGAAGCACGTCAAGTCTTTCATTCGTGCAGGTAAGGTCCGCTAAACCATATGAAGTCATTTCCTTTTGTTGGATATTGGCATAACTTGCTTACACTTACAAATCTTGAGATGATTTGCAGAAAATGTGCTATAGTCCAAATGATACAAAACTGCACTACTGCAAGTGAACCAAGACTTAAATGGATGTTTTATCTCGTAGAATATATAAAACCTCTAGATTTTTCCTCCTTTGTCTATTCGCACTCAAGTGTTATTTTTCTAGAACAATTACGAACACTAGTTTTTTTTTGGCTTAAATATTTTGTAAGTGGTTGGGGTCGAGTTAGTTAAGGGAGTGTTATTAACATGAGTTTCAATGATATTTGTTTGCTAGTATTGCTACACTCTACAAATAAATTCACAAAAAAAATTTATTGGGGTCATGCACTTTTGTTTGGGGAAGGGTTTTATTAATCCACCTAATCAGGTGATATTGTGAGTTATGTAGATTTTTTTAATAATATAATATTTCTCTTTATTTAAACTCACTTTTTGCAAACTAGATAAGTATTTTAGGCTATTGTTAGTTTCATTTCTAGCTATGCTCTCAGTAGTTTATATTATCTTATTGTTGGTATTCTGAGTAAAAGGAAATTTTGTTAACACATCTTCTCATGAATTGTATGTTATTATTATTATTGTTGTTTGTATAAACAATAAAATTGAAGATAATTTCCAAGCCATAATACTTAAATTAATTTATCATATTTCACAGTTATGATGGTGTGTTTCAAAATTGAAGCTCACTCATATATTTCCCACTAATAAATGTTTGAAGAGGACTTCAAATAAAGTTCAACCACTTTAAATATTTAGGTGAAATTTAATAGCCTAAGAGCAATTTGGATCTCTCTTGTTAGCATTAACTTTATCTATCATAATGATGCATAAAATTTTACTTACGAAAAGAAATTTATTTCAAAGGTCGTTGATGGTAACTTTGCTCATCATATCAACTTATATTATTTTTTCTTCAGGAGCATCTAGAATTGGCACGTGACACTGTACGCAAATCTTTAGTTCTGCTAAAAAATGGGAAGGTTCCAAATAAGCCATTTCTTCCTCTCGATAAAAATGCCAAAAGAATTCTTGTTTCTGGACAGCATGCTGATGAGATTGGTTATCAATGTGGTGGGTGGACTATTACATGGTATGGAAGCAATGGCAGAACAACAGCAGGTATTTAATATGCTTTTATTTCTTTGACTAAACATCAATCATTCTTTTTTTTTTTTTATGATCAAACAATATTTACAGGCCTACCTTGTTTTTGTACAAAATGCTTATTATCAATATCAAGCACATTTTAGTTTTTGGTTGTTTACATTAACATCTATTTATTGATCTTTTGGAATAGTAAACAATCTTTCTTAGTCATTATAATGATTATGAATATTATGCAATTGTTTAGCTTGTCGGCATTACTTCACCAAATTTGAGGAGGGTTTTGATGATTATCAATGTCAAAGCACGCTAGTTTTAGAACCTTCTAGAACACTTTTTTTAATGAAAAGATGGGTGCTAGACCCTTCTCATTAAAATAAAAAAATGTAAATATTTACAACTGACTCTACGAGAAGGAAAACACAAAGAGATGCTAAAAGCTCCTCTGAATTTTTTAGAAACCCAATATACATCATTACCTGTGAGATTTTTCACATTTTTTTACTTTGTGAAATCAAGATCCAAAATAATCCAGTTTCATTAAATTACTTCAAAGCATATAATTCAAATAGAGTTTGGGCAGAAGGTACCCCAAAGTCTTTTATAAATTATAACCTGCCACTATGTATCTATCTTTCCTTGGACTAAAAATAGATTGAACATCCAAACTAAGAGAACTCCAAATTTTCAAAAGCCTTCTTCACATTACTTAGTGCCCAAAAATTAAAGAATATGTGGATGTTATCCTATGATAAGCCTTACACATGCTACATATCTTTAGTTAAAACGATCCTCAAGTTTTAAGATTAACCTTACTATGATTTTTTTGTTAAATAGATAAACAAACATATGATTTTAGTTACAAGAGGAGCCAAATACTTCCCAAATCCAATTAATTGAATTAATGGTGATGCCTTTATCCATCAAGGAGTAAATAGATTTGGCCATAAATTTTCCATTGATTACAAATAGCTTCCTTAGTATTTAAATAAATATTTTCAAATAAAGTTGACAAATTCACCAAATCTCTCCTAAGAATAAATTCTCCCTTTCCAATGTACTCCATTCCTCCCTGATAAAAAAATTGAGATTTGATATTGAAGTCTGTTAGTTTATTGAATTTGATCGAAAGAAAAATTTTCAATCCACTTTTCATACCAAAATCTTAAATTAATTCTATTGTTGGCTTTTCATGAAACCTTGATGAAGAATGGCTTCAAGATCTATAGATTTCCTTGATGAAGTTAGAATCATTTGAATGTTGAATCATGCAAAAACTGACATGGTTGTTATTTCTTAAAGATTTTCATGAATGATTTTCCTGCTAATAAATGATTCATCTACTTGAATAGGTTTCCAAATCTACTTGTCACGCAAAAGCTATATTGAATTTCCTCAAATACAAAATACCCAGACCACCGAAGATTTCAAGGCCTACACAAATAATCCATTTTAACAAGGTTCAAATCTTTCCCCTCCTTGTTGGTATGGTAGAAAAAATTTTAATTGATATAATCAGTCTTCTAAATCTCCTAATTAAGCATTCAAAGGGGATATAATAAAGGGATGTCACATTTAACACTAAGCTATTGAGGATAAGTGCTGCCTTAAAAAAGATATTTATCTTTCCAGTTACTGAATTCTATTAAACTGTGTAAGAGAAATTCAAAAGCTCTTTGGACAAGTATAATAGCTCCTAGAGGAATTTCAAGATAATTAAAGGGTAGCTTCTCCTCATAACAAACCAAACCAGCAGCATGCTCCTTCCCTTTGCTGACTACCTTCCTCTAATATATCTGTGAAGACTTTACAGAAATTAATTTTCAGATTAGAAACATCTTCAAGGAGCTTCAAAATTAGTTTGAGGTAACTAACTTGTTTATCATGTTCACCACAAAATAATAACAAGGTATCATATGGAAAGTTAAGGCTGTTGATAGTCGGCTCATTAGGGATTGTGAACACTCCCTTCAGTCTTTTGTTATTCAGCGTTGCTAGAATATGTTTGTGAAGAACATCTACAATCATATTATAAAGGAAGGGAGAGAGAGGATAACCATGATTTAACCCTAACATTTAGGTCATTCTTTAGAATAAGACAAATAGTACTTGGCACATCCCATAGCGAAAACCTTGTCATAATATAGATCATTGGGCATAAGCACAAAATTATTTTTCACTGTCTTACCTAACTTTAAATAAGTTAATAAGAAAATCACTTAGATCAAGAGTTTTGTTAGCACCATTGAAACAGGAGTCTAAATCTTTTAACAATAAATAATCATCATGAGGATAAAGTTTATAGTGTTAATCACTCAAGAAAAGCCACCTCTTTCTTGAGCCGTTAGATGCATCTTTCACAGGTATTCTCATATTTAAAAAGGTCACTGATGTTATATCTATCGAACACAAATATTATGTCCCCATAAATATTCTTTTTCATGAGATTACCTCTTATCTCTCTCATTTCATCTCCAACTATATGTTCCCATATCACTTAAAGTCATCATGTCTACCTATCCTCCCTTGAAAATTTATACTCGCAAGTCACGTTATCTAGGTGTTGCGGTTAGCTCACACCTGCAAAATTTGAAGAAAAAATATTGAGAGATTATCCTAAGGATTTTAAAATATATCTGGAATCGTCTTAGAAATTGATTAGCTTACTAGAGAAACAATCATCTAAAGGTAGAACTCTATGCATATATTGATTACACTAAATTAGCTAAATAAAGTAAATTAATATATGCTAATTTATCTTTATTGGTGGAAATGTCGCGAAAAGCAAAATATAAAGTCATGAATCACTCCACCTTTGAGATAATGTGGGTAAAATATAAAGTCATCAACAAACTCTCTTTGAACTACTCTCCACCAGATTCTACTTGGTTCCTCCATGAACAACTGCCTATGACAGCAATTATAAAGGACTTGCCTACACTATGCAAGATTTGCGCACTTTGGCCCATTTTGTCTCTTACTAGATTGAATCTCGTGGTTTTATATTTTTTTGATTCTAACAGCCCTTTTTAGATTTGGGATATTACAGGTCCTCCATCTTTTGTTTAGTTTATTGCAAAGCCGCACATCATACGAATAGAGGTGTAGATCTAATACAAATTATAATGGCCTAGCTCACATTTTGTGAGGTATTATCTACAATGACTTCATCTATTTGGAAGCAGAGTTCATGGGACAACTTCTAATTATAAAGTTAACATCATCATTTGATTTAAGATAAATAAAAAATGGTGATTGTAATCTCATTTATTTGCAGGTACAAGCATTTTGGATGCAATCAAGGAAGCAGTTGGAGAGAAAACTGAAGTTACATATGAGCAGCACCCATCAGAGGAAACATTTGCAAACAATGACTTCTCACTTGCAATTGTAGTTTTGGGAGAGGTTGCATATGCTGAGATACTGAGAGGACGCAGCTGACATCCCACTGGTGGTGCTGAGGTTATATGATAAGGTATTACTGTAATTACACTGAGAGGGTGATTAACTTGTAATTAGCTTGATAATCGAGCTGATAAATTCCTTCAAAGTCCGCCTGCTAGCTTCTGTTCTCATTGGGTGTGAGTTGAGTCAAGAAAATGAGTTAAACCCTTTCCAATTGAGTTAACCCGAAAAAGGAAGGAATCGTCGAGCTTCGATCCGCTGGATCTAGCTGCCCTGGATGGGCTACTTGGATTGCTTGATTCTTGGAAACCGCTTGGATCTGTAATTGATCATCTATCGTTATCTTTGTTTTGATCACTTTTCCTTATGAGGTGAGTGAATACGATGTTGGCCTCGACGTTTGATGTATTAAGGATCGTCGATGGTTAAAAGTTCAAGATCGGTACAAATGATTCTATATGATTGAATCGGTAAACCCTAATTCATTTGCTCATTGCAGCGTCGCTTCTAGGGTTCCCGAGGGAAGATCGAGGAAAGAGAGATCCTTACCGCGATGGTATCCAAGGAAGATCCACCGTAGAAAGGTCTTGAGGATGCCAACTGAGAGAGAATTTGGAGGAGATCCGGAGCGCCTGTTTGGGGTTTTCCCGCTTTCCACCGCGAGAATTAAGGAGAGAAAGACCGGAGAAAGAGGGAGAAGACTTGAGAAATTAGTGAGGAGTTCGAGATAAATTCTTCAACCCTTTTGATTTTCATCTCTATTTATAGTTGTTGGATCTTCTAGAATATTCCTTATGTAGATTTATTTTACTAATTGGATCCATGTCTCTATGCTTTGTTGAGGTTATTTTGTTATAAATTGTGCCTACCGTATTGAGTGGTTATTTGTTAACATCCATTCTATTTCTTCTTATTTTCTTGTTATCATGTAAATAAGTTTGATCAGCTTCTCTGGTATTTTTATCGCTTAGCTTTTGTTGATTTATCTTTGAATAGTTTTCTTGAGGGAACTTCGTAATGCTTTCTGCAATGTTATTGAAAGGCTACCATTCTTGTTGTTATAATTAATCTTCCTTATGCTCGTTGTTTCTTCTTTGTTGTAAGTCTGCATGCCTCGATACCTATTCTCCAATCATTCCTGCTTTTTGGTTATCTTTCCTGAAATCTGTTATCCGTGTAATTCTTATTGTTGTATGTTCCATATTGGCAATTATATGATTTGATCATCATTACTCCTCACTGACCTTGTCTCCGAGGTCAAAATTGGGATGCTTTCTATTTCTTTATTTGGCATAAGGAACATCTGGCTAAAATTTCCTTTCCATTGTTTTAAGGTCGTAATGCATGTCTCAGATTGTCTAAGTCTTTGGATCAAGCTCTCTTCTATATTATCGACCATTTGTTTCATGTTGTTTGTGAGCTTCGTGTGATTTAGATGGGTCTGTCCAACCTATCTAAAAAAGAATCCTCCTTTGTATGTGGCTGTAAAGGATTTGGTGCCACTGACTTATTACTATGGACTATCTTATTCTATATCATTGGTTATATCGACCTAAAAATCTGCTTTTTGGTTATAAGTCTTTATAATGTGTATACTTATATACAATCTTGTCATTTGCCTTATCCCGGATTGAATTGATATTCAAGTTTGGTTCTAAGGCATTCTCTTGTATCCAATGAGTTTCGGTTGACTATAATCTGTAGTTGATATTCTTGTTCTTCATTGACACTCATGAATGCACATAAGTTAAAGAGCTTTATATTCATTGCCATGTGGATTAGGCAAGGTGTTTGCTGTATTTGCGCTGTTTTAGCCAGATCTGTATTTGTCAGACTGAAAGCCTATCCTCCATTAGCCAATTGAAATGTTTGTTGCAATGAAGAGTGTAGTGGCTCGATTTCTCTTCTAATTTCTAAGGATTCAAAGCAACTTTGTAGCAATTCTGTGGGATATCGACATTTGGTTAGCTTCTTCAAACTCAGATAAAACCTGTATGTTGTTTGTTCTTAGTTCTCTTAAATGTGAGGGAAGGGCCAAATCTAAAGACTTGTTCTTTGAATCGTACAAGAATGCAATTGTTTATTTGCTTGCATCCATTGATACCAACTTAATGCGTGTCCATCCATGTATATTGAGGATATTAAAATTTCGATCATCGAGGATTGATAATATCAAAAAAAATTTCCGCTTTAAAGATCCATCCTCTGGTCTTCTCCCTTAAATCCTGCATATCTATTCTAAGAGGCATTGATATGGGTGTGTGTGTATGTTTGGAGAATAGATTCATCAAGGATGCATCACATACCGCTTTTTTGTTAACCTGCTTTCTATTGATGTCAATCTCTTGATATTTCATTCAATGCCATAGTGATTGAGGTCATTTGCTCATTGTTGTTCAATCTGCAACACATGCTTCAAGTGTTTTGGCATTCGGTTTCCATTTTCTCAGTGTTGTAGGTGTGAGTTGTGAATCAACCAGAGCACCAATGATAAGATTAATATCTGAATACAGAGGTGATTAACTTAATTAGCTTGATACGGAGATGATAAATTCCTTCAATTGAAGTTCTCTCACGGTTCAATTGCCTGGGTGTGAGTTGAGTCAAGAAAATGAGTTAAACCCTTTCCAATTGAGTTAACTGGCCGAGTAAAGGAAGGAATCGTGGAGCTTCCTATCCGCTGGATCTCAGCTGCCGATGGGCTCACTTGGATTGCGGTTCTTCTAGACTCTTGGAAAACCGATGTTGGTGATCTCTGCCTTGGATCTTTGTTTGATCACGCGGTTTTCCTTCGAGAGTGGAATACGATGTCCTCGACGGTTTGACCGTTTTCGATTAAGGATGTGGATGGTTTGAGAAAACGGTGTCAAGATCGTCATGATGATTGAATCGAAAGTAAACCCTAATTCATTTGCTCTATTGCGTTTTTGTCTAGGGTTCTGAGGGAAGATGAGGAGATACTCACGATGGTGATCCAAGGAAGATCCACCGAGAAAGGTCGAGATGCAACAGCCACAGAGAGAATTTGGAGGAGATCCGGGATTTCGCCACTGCTTTGGGTTTTCCGTTTCCACCATGAGAATTGAGCGAGAGGAGAGAGCGGAGAAAGAGGAAGACTGAAAGACAGAGTTCAGATAAATTCTTCAACCCTTTTGATTTTCCTCATCTCTATTTATAGTCTGGTTGATCTTCTAGAATATTCCTCTCATACTTGCCGATTTTACTAATTGGATCCACCGCTTCTAACCGCTTATTGTATTTTCTATAAATTGTGCCTCTCGAGATTCACGTATTATTCTGAATGATCCATCTCTATTTCTTCTTATTTTTTGTTTCATTAAATAAGATCGCTTCGTTGTATATGGTTTATCAAGATTAGCTTTGTTGATTTATCTTTGAATAGTTTTCTTGAGGAACTTGTAATGCTGCAATGTTCTAGAAAACTACCATTTTGTTATAATCTTCCTTATTGTTGTTTCTGTTGTAAGCCTGGCATGCCTCTATATTCTCTGAATCATTCCTCTGTTATATCTTTCCTGTACAGAATCTGTTATCCATGTAATTCTTATTGTTGTATGTTCCATATTGGCAATTATATGATTTGGGATCATATCATTATAAGTCAAGTAGCTAGCAAAGTCCCCACAGTGGTGATTGTGATATCTGGAAGGCCTTTGGTCTTTAATCAGGATTTGATGGATAAGATAGACGCACTGGTTGCAGCTTGGTTACCAGGGACTGAAGGCGGTGGGGTTGCTGATGTTCTATTTGGTGATTATGACTTTCAGGGTTTGCTTCCGATAACTTGGTTCAAATCAGTAAATCAGTTACCGATGAGTGCTGATCATCCATCTTATGACCCTCTTTTCCCTTGGTTTTGGCTTGAAAATGGGCCTGAACCGCAAATAGGATGACATCATCATCATCTATCGTTATTCTATAGTTTTGTCACTATCGTTTATATGACAGGAATAAGATGAAATTTCACCAGGCTGATGATCCAACATTGTTTTTCAGCTGTTATTGTCAGAAAATGCATTTTGTGGTATGTATGTAATCTTCCTTCAATTTAAACACTTTTGTAATAGACATTCGAAAGCACTATTATTTATGATATACATAGCTTTCTTGTTCTCAGTTTAGGCATCTAGCCTTTTAGTATTAGATTCTCAGTTTCAGGAGGCCCCTCCATTGCTTTTAAGGTTTTAAAAATGCAGTAACAGGGCAATATATGCATATTACAGCAACGCTCGAAACTAGTTGTATATTTTCAGACTATAGTTTTCTAAAAGCATTTTCTTTTTAACCGCGGAAACTCTCTTAGTAAATTTAAAATAAAGATCTCATTTTTACTACTTACCAGCATGACGAAAGGCCCCATTGGTGCAGAGCCTAATTTTTAAACTAGTCTTTGGGCGACAACAGATCTTGCGGAAAACACTAATTTCTCGGGATTTTATTTTAAAATTATTATTCTTCATTTAATTTTTAATCATCATTTTAAGTATTGTTTTTTATGGAAGCTTATTTTCAAGATGTTTCCTAATAAAAAAAATTTAGTCGTTATACAACAAAAAATATTCTATAATTTAAATTAATACTATAATTTTAACTTTATTTATAGATAAATGTTATAATTTATTAATTTCATTTAAAAAAAAGATAATATATACTTGATATTATTCGATAATATATATATAACATAGATTTGGGTTTCCTATTTTATCATGCTGTTTAAAGTGGCGCTATCCATCTATTTCATAAAAACTTTTCCAAAAAGGAGAATGTTGATTGCTATGATATTATCAAATGTTTGTTCCCACTTTTCTTTTAGCTTCAAAGACAAATGTGCAATGCATTATAAAGCAATGGCTTTCTCATGTTAATGGCTTGATACATAGTATGCCGTACAAACTCTTTATTTTAGCATCATGTGTAGCCTAAGCAGCAAACCCTATGCTGCTAGACAAAGGATTCAACACTGATGCCAATTATGATGTAATACTTAAGATATAATAAGCAAAGTCCATGGCACGAGAAGATATTATGTCCTGAAATGCGACGTATTTTACGGATTTCAATCCATGGCCAACGCATATCTCGATTTTTTTCCGCTTTTAGCGGTTAAGCGAATATATACGGGTAAAAGACATTTCCCCTCCGACCCTACCGTAAGCGTCGTTAACGCTGGAGAAATTTAAAAGAAATATATACAGATTTAGGGTTTAGGGTTAGTTTTTTTCGTGCAAACGAGCGAAGAGAATAGAAAATCTCATTTCCTTACAAGAACCATGAAGATGGAGAACGCATAAATAACAACCAATTTAGGCGATGTATTAAATAGAAATTCATAATATTTCTGCATTTTTTTCAAGGTTTGTTAGTGATATTATTGTTCTCATTCAAGAATATGTTCATTACATCCAATTAGAAGCAATTTGGATGCTTTTTTGAATTTTATTTTGAGTGTTATTTTGCATTCAGATCACGACTCTGAAAGCTGAGCTTTTAAAGACTTTTTTCGATATTTTGACTATTTCGAGATAATGTTCATTACATTACAATGGAAGCAATTGCAGATGATTTTTGTGAGCTTTTTGCATCTCTCTCTATTCTTTGAGTAGATCATTTTGATCTTTTTTTTCAGTTTATTTTGCTTGCTTCTTATGATTATGTTTAGGGCATTATGTTTAGGGCATTCCAATGGAAGCATTTGGAGGCTTTGGATTTTGAGTGGTATTTTGCATCTCAGACGGTACCTCTTTGAAGGGTATAGATCATTTTTGACCTTTTTTTTTCGCTTTATTTTGCCTACTTTATGATTATGTTTAGGCATTCCAATGGAAGCATTTGGAGGCATTTTGATAGTTGTATTTTGCATCAGATCTCAGATACTTTTCTTTGGAGAATTCTGATCATTTTGACCTTTTTTTATTTTTTTCTTATGATTATAGGGCATTCCAAGGAAGCATTTTGGAGATTGTTTGGATGGTTTACGGGTTATTTTACATTACTCTGTACCTCTTTGGAGGTGATTTTGACCTTTATTTTTTATTTTATGATTATGTTTAGGGCATTCCAATGGAAGCATTTGGAAGCTGATTTGGATGGTTTTGGGTGGTATTTTTTATACTCTGTGTACCTCTTTGGAGAAGTCTGGATCATTTTGACCTTTTTTCAGTTTATTTTGCCAACTTCTTATGATTATGTTTAGGGCATTCCAATGGAAGCATTTGGAGTTTGGATGGTTTAAGGTGGTATTTTTTGCATCGTACTCTGTGTACCTCTTTGGAGATCATTTTCGACCTTTTTTCAGTTTATTTTGACTGCTTCTTATGATTATGTTTAGGGCATTCCAATGGAAGCATTTGGAGGCAGTTTGGATGGTTTACGGGGGTATTTTACATCACACTCTGTACCTCTTTGGAGGTCTGAGATCATTTTGACCTTTTTGGTTTATTTTGCCTTCTTATTATGTTATTAGGGCATTCAATGGAAGCATTTGGAGCGGTTTGGATGGTTTAGTGGTATTTTTATGTACTCTGTCTTCTTTGGAGTCTGAGATCATTTTGACCTTTTTAGTTTATTTTACCTTTTATGTTTAGGGCATTCAATGGAAGCATTTGGAGCATTTGGATGATTTTGGTGGTATTTTGCATCTTACTCTACCTCTTTGGAGAGATCATTTTACCACCAGTTTATTTTGCCCTTGATTATGTTTAGGGCATTCTGAAGCATTTGGCGGTTTGGATGGTTTAGGTGATATTTTGCATGTACTACACCTCTTTGGAGGTGAGATCATTTGACCTTTTTTTAGTTTATTTTGCCTTATTGATTATGTTTAGGGCATTGGAAGCATTTGGAGGCATTTGGATGGTTTGGGTATTTTGCATATACTCTGTGTACCTCTTTGGAGAATCTGAGATCATTTTGACCTTTTTTGTTTATTTTGCCTACTTATGATTATGTTTAGGGCATTCAATGGAATTTGAGGCATTTGGATGGTTTAGTTTGCATTGTACTATATTACCTCTTTGGAGAATGAATCATTTTGACCTTTATTTTTTTATTGAGATTATGATTATATTTGGAGCATTTGGAAGTAGTTTGGATGGTTTAGTGGTATTTTGCATCGTATTTTGTAACATATTTTTGTATCTCTATTTGGCGGTAAATCTGTCAATGAGGTGCGATGATGAAGTCGTGATGTATGATTTGGGAAACTCCTTTTGGCACCATTAGAATGAAAGGGATATATGCAGTATCTTGACTATACATCAAATTGGCTTGATGTTGGAAGGACCATACTAGTTATTGGCCAAACTCAAAGAAATTGAAATCAAAAGATTTTATGTGCAAAATTTGGTGGAAGAAGTCTATAAATGGCTTAACAAAATTCAGAAAGTTGACTGAATTGTCGTATGATTAGATTCTCTGTTGATTTGGAGGGAATGATTAAAAAATATCTGAGAAAGTCATAATCATTCTTTGGCGAGCCTGTCTTCATCTTCTCAGATCACCTGAGATGCATTAGCGATGAGAAGGCGTCGTGTTGAAGACAATGAGAGGCGTATTAGAGCAATGATGCATTGACTATCGAGGAAGTTGGCGTAGAGAATATCGGGTTCACAAAAGAGATGCTTTCAATTTTATTGAAAGAGAAAAGATCGAGGATTGCGAATGGTGGATAATGCATTATCTGATTGTTTAAGGAAAGGCAAGCAGTGGATGGGATGTTTGCATGGGATGTACAAGTTGATGAGTCGGATTGCTTAGTAAGTTTTTTTTAGCAATGGCATGTCTAGGATAGAATATGATTATTTTGGGGATGTGATAATTTTTGATACAAGCTATCGACTCAATAAATATAATCTTGTTTGTGCCCCTCTTGTTGGAGTGAATCATCAGCAAAATATATTATTTGGGTAGCCTTTTTTATCGGAAGAAGATTGAGTCATTCGGCTATTCAAACATTTCTTCGGTTGATGAATAGACATCTATAACAATATTCAGCGATCAAGATCTATGAACTATGAAATTATATTGCGCATACTCATCATAGGTTGTGCGATGGCATATTTCAAAGAAAGCTCCTTCAAGGTTCATTGCTTTAATAGTAATAAGATAGTACAAGGCTATTTTATAAATGCATGAGTAAGTGTGACTCGGAGGAAGAGTTTAAAGAGGCTTGGTCTAGAAGAAGGCAATTTGCATGATCATGCTTGGTATGCGAGCTTTATAAGATTAGATCCAAGTGGTCCCTTGCATTGTGAGGACTCATTGCATGGGCATCTTGTCAATAGCGTGGTGAGTCCACGAATAATGTATGTCGGAATATCTAAACCAACAAGTTACTGATTGTTTCTTGGGGTTGGAAAAGGTTATGGAGACATGGCGGAATGAACATGGCGAAGACTTCAAGTGTAGATCATCGATTGTTCTGTTGTTAAGACCGGTCAATTCTAAAATACTATATTTTATACAAGAAAGGTTTACACTATGTTTGAAGAGGAATTTTGCATGGAGTTGGAGGCTATCGATTAACTAAGTCGGATAATGACACCATATTTGGTGAGAAACTTAGAGAATAAAATGCATCAAAACATGGGTATGTGCATTTCGATAGGACTACCAAGTAACTTGTACTTGCAAAAAAATTTGAAATGATGGGATTACTTTGTGCCTTGTATCGAGTTCTTAGTCGGGAAGATGTTGTGCACATTCGGACAAGTATCTTCTCATGCGATGATGAGCAAGAGGATATTTACATTGATAGTGCATCTGAGAAAATTAAGAGATGTGAAACCAGATGGAAATGCTTGGCATTATTTTAGAACCACATAAGTCGATATGCATATCAAATAAGCGTCGGGAGAGAGGACTATATGCTTGGATCCCTAAAAAACTATATGATGATGACTCTATAATAATGGGAATTCTCCTCGGTGACAAGCGGTTAAGAAGAAGAAGTCAACCACACGAGATAAGGAAAAGACATCTTAAAGATCAGTTAAGCAGCGTCAAGGGTGTTTCCAACTTCGAGGCTTAAGGGATATTGGGAGAGATCCAAGAAAGCCAAGAGTAATTTTCTATTTGCATATTATTTTTGGTATTTTAAATATTATTGTTAATCTTCAAACCCTTCTACTTTTTTTGTTGCGAGAAATCAGTCGATCGATAGTGTTCTTTGAGCGTGTTTTCCGCAAGTTGCATCACCTTTCTCTGAGTGTTTTTGAGAATGCCGCAGAATATCACACATCGATCTTTGTAAAAAATCATATATGTTTTACATGAGGAATTTAACTTCGAGCTCCACAATCAATCGGTCGGTGAAGGTACACTAAGGCGATGATGGATATTATTCGAGAAAACATTTTGATGCATGACATTATCGGTTTTGTGTTCTTTGATCTGATCTTTTTCCAATGCTTTAGAGTCCCAAAGATGACTCTCTTTAACTTAACACCAAGATGTTATTTATATTTAGCTGGGGATTTTGATCTTTGAGCTCTTAGCTCAGCAATAGTGATTGAGTTAATCCCCTAGGACCTTGTAATCATTATTATATGCAATAAATAGATAACTTTTGATCTTTTATTACTTTTTTTTATTTAGAAATAATATTCTTTCTTGTTAGAGCAATTTATTTTGGATGATTTACATTTTTTTTATCATGTTTGACTTTTGGGAGATCATTTATTTTTTTATTTTGCTTCATGATTATGTTTAGGGCATTGGGATTTGATGGATGATTTGGTATTTTTTTAGTTATTTTGATACGATTTATTTTCTGCTCTTTGAGATTCAAATGAACATTTTGGCTTTGGATTTTAGTTTATTTTGCAACTTCTTATATGATTATGTTTAGGGCATTTATAATGGAAGGAATTTGGAGGGTTTGGATGGTTTTAGGTGGTATTTTGCATCGTACTCTGTACCTCTTTGGAGAATTCTGGATCATTTTTTTTTTTTATTTATTTTTACTTATATGATTATGTTTAGCATTATAATGGAAGCGGAGATTTGGATGGTTTGGTATTTTTTGCTTTCATGTACCTCTTTGGAATCTGAGATCATTTTGACCTTTTTCAGTTTATTTTGCTTTATTGATTATGTTTAGGGCATTCCTGAAGCATTTGAGGCGGTTTGGATGGTTTTAGTGGTATTTTGCATCTGTACTCCTGTACCTCTTTGAGATCATTTTGATTTCTAGTTTATTTTGCCTTCTTATGATTATGTTTAGGGCATTCAATGGAAGCATTTGAGGCATTTGGATGGTTTAGGTGGTATTTTGCATCGTACTCTATGTACCTCTTTGGAGAATTTTTTGACCTTTATTTTCCGGTTTATTTTACATTTATGAGATTATGTTTAGGGCATTCCAATGGAAGCATTTGGATGATTTGGATGGTGTCTGGTTGGTATTTTATATACATGTACCTCTTTGGAGAGTCTGATCATTGACCTTTTTAGTTTATTTTGCACCTTATTTATGTTTAGGGTATTATGTAAGCATTTGGAAGCATTTGAATGGTTTTGGGTGGTATTTTGCATCTATACTCTGTGTACCTCTTTGGAGGGTACAGATAAGTTTTAACATTTAATTATGTAATAATTATTTTTAATTACTGAATATTGTAAATACAATAGATTAAGAGTCTTTTTAAATTTGTCACCACATTATGAGAATACTGAGATGCAATAAGCAGGTCTCAAATCTTCCGGTGGAATGCCCTAAACATAATTAAAAAGTAGGCAAAATAAGCAGCAAAAGTCACCCAATACTCAGCCCTCCAAAGTGAATGAGTCTAAAATCTGCAAATCATCCAATATCTCCAAATGCTTCCATTATAATCTAAATAATCTCAATAAACAAAATAAACTAGAAAAAATGTCAAAATGATTTGTATCCTCGAGGTACAATCTGATGCAAAAAATCCACTCAGCTATCAACGCCTCCAATATGATCAGACATAATCTCAATAAACGCAAAATAGAAAAAGGTCAAAATGATCTGTCTCCAAAGTGTCTGATACAAAATCACCCAAACCATCCTCAAATCTTCCATTGAATGTCTTTAAACATAATCATAATGGCGGGAAAAATAAAAAAATGCCCTCCAAAAGAAAATGGATGCAAAATACCAGAAAACTATCTGCCTCCAATGCTTTATTCGACTAAACATAATCATAAGAAGTAGGCAAAATAAAGCGGAAAAGTCAAAATGATCTACTCAAAGTCTGTATCTCAGCAGAAAACAAACTACCTCCAAATGCTTCCATTGTAATACACAAACATAATCTCAATAAACAGCAAAATAAATGAAAAAAGGTCAACTCCAAAATAAATCTGAGATGCAATACCACCCACTATCCAAGCCTCCAAATGCTTCCATTGGAATGCCAGACATAATCTCAAGAAGCGGGCAAAATAAAGCGAAAAAAAAGGTCAAAATGATCTCCAAAGATGCAGTGCATGCAAAATACCAAAACCATCCAAACTACCTCAAATGCTTCCATTAGAATGCCGCATAATCTCGATAAGCGGGTAAAATAAATGGAAAAAAGGTCAAAATGATCGTACCCTCAAAGAATGCAGTCTGAGTAAAATAAATCCAAAATTATCCAAAATGCCTCCAAATGCTTTCATTGGAATGCCCTAAACATAATCATAAGAAGTAGGTAAAATAAACTGAAAAAAAAGGTCAAAAATGATCTATATTCTCCAAAGAGGTAGAGAGAGTACATATGCAAAATACCACCCAGAAACCATCAACCAAATGCTTTCCATTGGAATGCCTAAACATAATCATAAAAGCGACAAAATAAATTGAAAAAAGGTCAAAATGATCTACCCTCTAAAGAGGTAAAGAGTCTGAATCAAAATACCACCCAGAAATCATCCAATGCCTAAATGCTTTGGAATGCACTAAACATAATCATAAGAAATAAATAAATTGGAAAAAGGTCAAAAAAATTACCCTCTAAAGAAGTACATGGATGCAAAATACCCAGAAACCATCAAGCCTCAAATGCTTTTGGAATGCCAAATATAATCTCAATAACAATAAAATAAACTAGAAAAAAGGTCAAAAATGATCTCACTCAAAGAGGTACACATAGTACAGATGCAAAATACCCCCCAGAAACTATCCAAAATGCCTCTAAATGCTTCCATTGGAATTCCCTAAACATAATCATAAGAAGTAGATAAAATAAACTGGAAAAAAAGGTCAAAATGATCACCCTCTAAAATACAGTCAGATCAAAATACCGAAACCATCCAAGCCTCCAAATGCTTACATTTGAATATAATGAACATAATCTCAAGCAGGCTAAGGAAGGGAAAAAAACCAAATGTTATACCCTCGAGAGAGTACGAGAATCTGAATCAAAATAACATATAAAAAATAACCAATCTTTCTGGATGGTAGAAGACAGTAAACCTAAATTTATTCAAGTTAGGAATGCATGTGTAAATACCTCATGTAGTCACCTAATACCTCAATTTTGATTCTGCTATATCAGCGAAGGCGTCGGCCGATGAGGAGGGCTAAGAAGAAAAATCCTTCGAAAGACATCCCTAAATTGTTCTGTGACGAGGAATGTCGAGCGTCGTAATATTTCTCGTTCTTCTTCTCCCGCTTTTTGAATGAGACGGGCCGGGTTGGGCCAGGGGAGCGCCGTCCGTTATGTTACTGCTCCGTTAACCGCTAAAACGGGAAAAAAAAACTGGGACACGCGTCGACCATGGATTGGAGTCCGCACATAAAGCTACGTGCGGACTCCGGACGTAATATTTTCTCCCATGCCACACCTCTAAGCATCATCTTGTGATCAAATTCCACATTCAAATTCAAAAAAGCATCAAACAAGAAGCTTTTAGAATAGGGTTTCATTGCAACATAATATTATAATATTTTTAATCACCACGACATCAAAGGATTTAGCAACGTTTAATGGCAAAGCCTTTTCCAAACCCGAGTCACCAACTTTATAAACAAAAATAAGAGGGTGTGTATCTTGGCAATATTTTTCATCATAAAATTAGCCCAAATGCTATCGTTCTTTCTAAAATTCTACCATAGCTTATGAGAGAAAGTAATAATAGCTTCACGAATAGGTTTGCAACCAAGACCACCTTCACCTAAAGGACCACAACATTTATGCCAGGATGTCCAATGCATTTTTTTAATAGAATCATTGGATCCCTAAAAAAATTTATTAAGATCAATTTTGATAAGAGTAGAACTCAAATGAATACCTCAAGATATTGAACCCATTTAATGGAGTGAAGTCTTTTCCAAACCTGAGAGTCACCAACTTTATAGGCACAGATAAGTGAGTGTTTACCTTGGCAATATTTTTTTACAATAAAATTAGCTCAAAGGCTGTCATTCTTTCTAAAATTCCAAAGGACCTTATGAGATAAGGTAGTAATAGCTTCATGAATTTTGGAAAGATGTATTTAGGTTCATTAGGGTTGATTATGATGATTTAACTTAATTCTATAATTTTTCCTAATTTTTCTAATCTAATGTTAATATATTTCATTAAATTAAGACCTATGGCTTAAAATTATGTATTTTGAGATTTATTTGCCAATAAATCATATAAATTTATCTATGGTTTATTTTAACCTTAATTTCAAATCCTCAAAGTTTCAAATTGATTGGATTAATGGTTTGAGTTTAATTTGAGTTTCATTATTTTCATTTAAACTCAAATTAGCCCAAATATACCTAATAAAAATTGGGGATTTTGAGTTTAATAGATTCTCCTCACTAAGTTGAATCCATGTATCCCTTGCTTGCATTTTGTTTAGCTGAGTATTTTATTTTCTATAATTTTTTGAAGTTTTATGTATTGTTTGTAATTCTTAAATTTAGAAAATCTAGATTTTCCCTCACTGAGTTGAATCCATAGATCCCTGACGTGGTGCCACTTTACACTCTGGGTGTGATTCGCATGATCCATGTGGATTCCACATTATTTTGGTGGCAAGACAGTCTGATTTGGGCTGTCCGATTGAAGATCGAACGGCTCGAATTTATCACAAGGTTTCCTAATAGAAGGAATGGTCGATGGAGATTATGTCTCTCTCGGGAGAATGGACCGTCCGTTGAATCAAAGTGATTTCTAATAATCTAGCTGATGCCACTTTAATCTACGAGATTAAGCTAAAAATTCACACCATCAAACATAATATACTTTGGTTATAAAATATTATATCAAACTATGAAATGTGGCTCTATTTAGATTACTATCAGTGTATCAAAGCATCCTGTAAATATTTAAGTCTATAAATTCTTATATGGTGAGGAAAAATTAATGAAATTTTTAGTAGACTAAATGCTAAATTTGGCCAAATACTTAGAAAAGAGCCCCTTTTTTTTAGAGAAATGCATTTAAAAGTAGCAAATAGAACGCTTCAATACCTTATCGTTAGAAAAAGAAATCCTATTTACTGAATCTAAATTTGTTGTTGGCGTTGATTTTATAAGGTAAGTACTAATAGAATTTTATTTTATTTTTTTAATAATTAATAACAATCACATTTTAATTATCATTATAATTAAACTCTTAATTACTTCGTAATTTCACTGTAGCAAGGACAAAATCCCAATTATGCATTGATTTAGGAATTGGAATATATAACATCGATCGTTTCTCATTTTTCCTTCACATTTTCCTTTCCCTGGCTCGGGTACGACCATTTCACACGAGAGACAAGAGGAGAGAGAGAGGGGGCGTGAGAGGATCTAGCTACGTGGCGGACGTGAGTAGCTCTCGGAGGGAGTCGCATCTTGAGCGGGATCGCTGCCTTAGGGTTCGAGCTCGACCCATGGAATAAGTGGTAAACAATAATTTTTTTATTAGTTTTTTTTATTATATAGGTATAGTATAGTTAAGGAATTAATTTGAAATTAGTTGGGATATTTTTATGGAATAAAATAAAGTATTAAAGATTTAAACTTTGTTATGATCAGCTAAAATGAAATGATAAAATATTGGTAAAAGCTGAAATTTATGGATTTTTAATATTTATTTTGGATAAATATAAATTAAAAATCAAGGCACATGTTAATTTATGGAAGATTATGTACATTTTACGATTTAAATATGATTTATTTGATAGCAATTTAATTGGATTAATTAAATGAGTTTAAATTAAGGATTCATTATGAATAGTAAAATACTGATAAAAATATATTTTAATTAAATTTTAAATTCAAAATTTTAATCATATTATTTTCTTTAAGTAGAATTAAAGCATAAATAAGGAGGGTTGTCATAGGAAGCATGGGTGACAACTGTCACGTTCACTTATAAGTTTTAATAATTGATAATGAATTATTGTAAATTACTAGTTATTAATTAGTCCTTTGAAATTTTAGTTTTTGTAGCAACAAGCTTTTTGAATAACGTGAACTAGTGTTCATATGAGGAAAAGTCTCGTTGATATTGTTTATGTATGGAAGAGGTTTAGACATCTCATTTTTCGAGAGAAGTTCGCCACTTTGGTAAGATTTGCAAAATTTAATACAAATATGTTTACCCTTCTCTGCAATATCATTGAGTACAATATTGATTTACAATGTATATTTTATTTGAAACTAAGACATATTAATATGCCACTCTCGATAAAATTTGTCTTGCTCTTTTTGCCTCTAAGTAGTATATTGTTTTGGGTTTATTTTTGGTTATTTGCATACTATCTTTCCCATTGTTAAAAGCATGAGTATCTGATAGACTTAATTATACATATGTGTTAGTAATCAGAAAATTTGGTCAAATGTTATGATATTACTTGCACAGGAATTGAGACAAAAGGGTTCCTAGCGAGACAAAAGGGTCTTCAATTGATATGATATAGAGCAAAAGAGTCTCCTATAGAAATAAAGGAAATTCTACATAATTTTTTACGTTATGATCTATTCGCCAATAAACATGATAATTATACATGACATAAATTTAAATATTATATATATATATATATATATATATATATATCTGTGTGTGTGTTATAAAGTAATATGTACATCATGTTTTAGGTAGAAAATAATTACTAATAAGTTATTGTGTTATTGTACAAACCAATGATTATGCACGCAACATTTATTTTAATTATCTAGTTCACATGCATATTAATGTTCTACTCTTCTATAATTCAAATATGTATTAGTTTGCTTATCTTACTAAGTCGTATGACTTGCTAGTTGATTATAATTATTTTCAAGGAAGTATAAGGAGAAAGTGGAGGAGTAAGTTTTGCCCCTTTTTAGAAGTTGTACAGGAAAAATATTATAAATAAATTTTGGAGGTAAGTTTAGTAAATTTTAAAAATATTATTTTGATATTCAGTATTTTAGATGCTTTATAGTTGGTGTGAAAAGTTTCAATTTGGGTTGTTTCCTCCTGCTATGAATTCAGTGGATTTATTGTTTAAATATTCTTATGATATGTTAGGTGAATTTAGATGAATGTATTGATCTTTTATACTATTTTGTGGTATATAAAGTTTTTAGAATAGTTATTTAAGAAAAATTCAGTCACCTAAATTTATTCTCTCTGTTATATCTCTTTTCGATGGGCCTTAGGTTATTGTTTGGGATGTGACAGAAAATGGTATTAGAGCATTTGAATTCAAATGATCAATTACATAAGCATTATTTGGTTTAGAGGTGTTAAGAATATAATATGATTCGATTTCTACAGAGCATAGGTTGGGTAACTTGTAATAAGTGAGTGGTGTATGTGACATAAGCTCAGTATTATATTTTGCCATACAAAAATGATATATATATATATATATATATATATATATATATATATATATATATATATATATATATATATATATATATATATATATATGGAAAATACATGTTATGCTATTCATTTTAAGATATGGCTGAAAGGTGCCTGAAAGAACAAATGGACATTTAGATCAACTAGGGAGAGATGTTGAAATTCCTGAAACTATTGCACCAGTTGAGGGAAGCATATTAAGAGCAAAAAAATGTACCAGCACCAAACTTTACTGTTGTGATGCAAATGCAAATGATAAAAATGATGATGCAGATGATGAAGAAAATATAATCTTTATATAGCAACACTACTGCCACCAACATATGCTCGATACCAATACTAGTTCTTTGCGGTTAAAGCACTAGTGTTAAGATCGGTGGTGATATCGATAAGCAGTTGAAATTATTTTATAGTTTGAAATATGATAGGTGCTGAAATGGATTGTCTAAAATTGAAAAATTTTAAATGGGATGAAATGCTCATTAGATAGAAGAGTATCTCTGGCAGTATTTGTGTTGGAAGGGGAGGCAGAGCATCTGTGGAGAGGCCAACAGTTGGAAAAATTTGCAAGCAGATCTGATCAGATTACCTAGGAAGAGTTCGAGCAAGTCTTTAGAGATTGGTTTACTTCTCTTTCAGCCAGAAAAGCAATGCAAGAGAAATTTATAAATTTGACTCAAGGCAGCAAAATGTGATCCAATATGAGCCAGTATCTTCTAATTAATACACTAAGTGAGAAGTGTTATAGATTTCTCAGAGGATTGAGAGATCAATTCAGGCAGCCTTTAATTCCACTCAAAATTAAGGATTTTGCAGAATTAATAGAGAGTGCTAAACTATTGGAGCATAATATGGATATGGTCATACAAAGATGGGATACTGGCAGTAAGAGGAGACAGATGTTAGATCTGAGAAATTTAAAAAATGGAAGTTCAGTCAGAAATCACAATAACAATATCAATCTGGACAATAGCAACATCAACAAGGAGGCCAAAAGTCAGCACCAGTTTGCACTATATGTGGAAAACCACATTCTAGGAAGTGTTTTGTAAATTCTTGGAGATGTTATCTATGTGGGGAAGTGGGTCATATCAAAAGAAACTATCAAGAAATATTGGGAGGCAGAGCAAGAATTGCAGCCAAAGTGTATAAAGATCCAAAGCCTACTATGAATAAATCATTTCAGAAGGATAAAGGAATAGAGTCTGGAGCTCGTATTTTTTCTTTATCTTCTCAAGAAGCCAGAGAATCTTTAGATGTGGTGATAGGTATGCTAACTAATTCAGATTCTCCTGCTAAAGTATTTTTTGATTATGGTGCATCACACTCATTTATGTCTGAGCTATTTTGTAATACATTGCACCTGCCACCTGTTTGCCTTACTTTCGGTGTTCAAATTTTATTGCCCTCTAGTGATTGTATATTAGCCAACAAAATGTGCACTGTTAATATTGTAATGGTAGGAAATTTTCATATGAATTAATTTTACTACCTTTAATTGAATTTGAAGTGATCTTAGGAACGGATTTGCTAACAAAATATTTTGTTGCAATTGAGTGTTGGAAGAAAAGGGTCCGGTTTGATTTACCTAATGAGAGACCATTTTATTTTCACCGTGAAAAGGGAGTGATAACCTCTTTAATACATGCACTCAATGTTGACAAAGCTATAAAAGGCTGACTTGATAGATAAGTGTAGAAGTGCTTAAAGATGTAGTTAGTGATATCAAATTTATTCTGGTTGTGAATGGGTTTATTAATGTCTTCCTTAAGGAATTTGCTGGATTATCTCTTGAAAGAGAGATAGAGTTTATAATTAAAGTGCACCCTAGAACTACTCTGATAGTTAAAACACTTTACAGAATGGCTACTAAAGAATTACATGAGTTGAAAAGCCAATTATCTAAATTAATTTAGAAAGATTTTATCAAACCTAGTTCATTTCCTTGGAGTGCACCCGTACTATTTGTTAAAAAGAAAGATGGTTCCATGAGATTGTGTATTGATTTTTGAGAATTAAATAGAGTGGTTGTTAAAAATAAGTATCATCTCCTTAGAATTGATGACTTATTTGATCAGTTGGAAGGAGCTTTTGTGTTCTCCGTAATTGATTTGAGATCGGGATATCATCAAGTTAGAGTGAGAGAAAGTGACATTGCAAAGACAACATTTCACACTAAGTATGGGCATTATGAATTCTTAATTATGCCTTTTAGATTAATTAATGCACCCACAATGTCTATGGATATGATGAATAGAATTTTCAAACCATATCTCGACCAATTTGTGATAATATTTATTGATGATATATTAGTTTACTCCAAGAATAAGGAGGATCATGTCAACCATCTCAGAATAGTGCTAAACCTATTGAGAGAGCACCATTTTTTGCTAAATTATCTAAATGTGAATTTTGGTTGAAAAGTTTTGCTTTTCAGATTGGAGAAAGTTAGAAGTGGTAAAGCGGCCGACCAATATGTCAGAGTGAAAATTTTTTTTGGTTTAGCAGGTTATTATAGAAGATTTGTGCAGGGATTTTCACGGATTGCATCACCTTTATCCAGGCTTATGAGGAAGGATGTGAAATTTGACTGGATAAATGATTACTAGTAGAGCTTTCTAGAACTTAAAAGACTATTGACGACTGCTCCTATATTAACAATCTCATTAGGTATAGAAGATTTTTAGATTTATAGTGATGCTTCTTTAAAAGGTTTGGGTTGTGTTATAATGCAGAACAAGAAGGTGATTGCTTATGCTTCGAGGCAATTAAAACCACATGAGAAGAACTATCCAATGCATGATTTGGAATTAGTTGCTATTATTTTTGCTTTGAAAATTTGGAGGCACTATCTCTACTGTATAAGATGCAAGATATTAACAGCTCATAAAAGTTTAAAATATATTTTCACTCAGAAAGATTTAAATTTGAGATAGAGGCATTGGATGGAGTCAATAAAAGTTAATGATCTTGATATACAATATTGTTCTTGAAAAGCCAATGTGGTTGCTGATGCATTTAGTAGAAAATTAGGTGCGCAAGTCAACTAGCTGTTAAACTAGAAAATATAATTAATTTGAGATATAATAACTCTATAATTAGAAATTGGAACACAAAGTGAGCAGAGCAAAAGTAGATTATACCAGATGGAGGTTCAACCTACTTTAGAATAGATAAAGCTAGTGATGATTTATAGAAACTAACAGAACAAATGCTGCAGATAAAAGAAAAGATATTACCATAGATGAATAGGGTATGCTTAGAAGTAATTCTAGGTTGTGAGTACCAAAATAAGTAAATCTAATTCAATATATTTTATTTGAACCTCATAATTCTTGTTATACAGTTCACCCATAAGTACAAAAATGCTTAAGGATTTAAAAACAGTCTTTTGGTGGCCTCGAATGAAGAAGGATGTGGCTGCATATGTATCTAAATGCGAAGCTTGTCAAGTTGTCAAGGCAAAACATCAGAAGTCCAGTGGTATACTTCAATCACTACATATACTTGAGTGAAAATGGGAAAATATAGCCATGGATTTTGTTACAGGTTTTTCTTGATTTAGACAAGGGGAAGAATGTATTTGGATAATCATTGATAGTTAACAAAGTGAGCACACTTTTTACCCATTCGATAGATTGATTTCGTAGAAAAATTAGTCAGATTGTTCATAAAAGAAATCATCAGATTACATGGCATTACAAAGGTTATTGACAGAGATGGTAGATTTACATCTAAATTGTGAAAAAGTGTTCATGCGGGGTTAGGTACTAAATTACATTTCAGCACTACTTTTCATCCACAGACAGATGGGCAATCTGAACGAACAATTCAAGTATTAGAAGACTTACTGAGATTGTGCATTTTGGGTGTTGGCGTTAGTTGGGAAGATCATATACCTTTGGTAGAGTTTACATATAATAATAGCTATCAATCTAGAATCCAAATGGCTCCTTATGAAGCTTTGTATGGTAGAAAATGTAAGACTCCTTTGAGTTGGATTGAAATCGGAGAAAGGCAGTTAATGGGACTAAAATTTGTTGATCAAGTGATTGAAAAGATTAGAATTATCAAAGATAGACTGAAAACTACACAAGACAGACAACAAAAATATTATGAGCCAAAGCATAAGATGATAGAATTTGTCATGGGAGATTTTGTTAAAGGGGAAAGCTGAGTCCTAGATACATTGGACCATTTGAAATTACTGAAAAAGTTGGAAAGGTTGCCTACAAATTAGCGTTGTCGCCAAATATGTCTGATATACACAATGTTTTTCATGTTACAATGCTTAGAAAATGGATTACAGATGCAGACCAGAGAATATCATATAAGAAGATTGAAATTCAAAAAGATCTAACTTATGCAGCAGAGCCAGAAAGAATTGTGGAATTTGAAGTTAAGAAATTGAGAAATAGACATATTTCTTTTGTGAAGGTGAAATGGAAAAATAAGCAAGAGAAAGAAGCCACCTCGGAAAGAGAAGATGAAATGAAGCAGAAATTTCCCTATCTTTTTCCTAGTTGATCAAGAAATTTCGAGGATGAAATTTTTATAAGGAGGGGGGAATTGTAAGGTATTGTTGACCTCATTTTTAGAATGAGCTCTCAACCTCTCCATCTTAGACATAGGACTCCTCTTAGACACTAGGAGTTATTTATTCTTAAGATACTTTTAGTGATTAGGTGAACACTTAACTAAATCCTAGAAGCTTAGAAGAGTTAACCATAGGAATAAGTCATACCTTAGGGGTGTTAGGAAAACTTGCCTACCCTATAGCCTGAACCAAATCCGTACTTCCTTCTTTGAAATCAACTTCAAACCAACTTAAACTCAAATAAATTCCAACTTAATGATTTTCTTAAATTCAAATCAACCTCAAATCCAAATCAACTTCAAACTCAAACCAATTCCAAATCAATTCCAACTTAATTGATTTTCTCAAACCTTAAATCAATTCCAATGGATTTTCTCAATTCATGAATCAATTCCAAATGATTGAAATCCATGATCAACTTCAAATCCAATATCTTTCCTAAGTCACTTTGATTTTATCTTATGGACTTAGCTCAAATCAAATTCAAATCAATTCAAACTCAAAATATTTTCTCATAACCCATTTATATTCTCATTTATATTCACAAATATAGCTGAAATATAAATTCAAGTAACAAAACCAAATTCAAAACTCAAATCCAAATCTAATCAAAATCCAACCTAAACTCTTTCAAGTTAAATTCTTGAACTTAGCCAAATCAACCTCAAATCAATCCAAGCCTTTAGATTTTCTCTTCAAACAATCCATCCTTCAATCACAAACCAAATTCAATCATAAACTTCAATCATCAAACCAAAACCAAATTCAAAACTCATACCCAAATCAAACCCATGTTCATCCTTTGAACTTGAAATTGTCAAATGAATCAAAACCCATTTGACTTCAAATCACTTGAAAATGGATTTGTATTTCAATCATAAGTCCATATGTGAGTTCAACCAAACTTGAATCAAGCCTTGATCAAGTCAATTGACCCACTTAGGATCACTTGATCCAAAGTGACCTAAAGCACCTTTTTGAGCCAAATTCTAATCCTACCCAAATTGGATCTAAGCCCATCTAAGCCACACATTGTGAGCAACAATCATCATAAGATGATCAATCACTCAAATTGGGTCAAACCTAACATTTGACCAAGTCAACATTTAACCTAAATGAAACCCAAACTAGCCAAAATCCACCATAGGCCAAATTGATTGAAACCATTGATCTAAACTCATTCTATATCAATGTTTGAACTTGGCCAACTCATCATTTGAGACAAACCTAGCCCAATTGGCCACTTGACCCAAGTTAACCTAAAAAGTCAAAATGTGTCAAATCTTGATCTAAGCCAAATTGATTGCAACTAATGGGTCAACTTCATTCTAAATCACTTGTTGAACTTGACCAAAGCCTCAATTGGCCAACTAGACCCAACCTAGCCTAATTGACCATGAACCCAACTTGGCACGAAGGTCAAATCAACTTGAAACTTAATCAAACCAAAATTGATTGAAAAAACAAATGACCAACCAAACCTATCCAACTGACTTAATTGGATCAAATGAGTCAAATTGGTCAACTTGACCCATTTGACCTAAGTGAACTCAATTGAATCAAAATAAATATAAACCAAATTGAACTAAACCAATGATACCAAATCACTCCAAATGGTCATATGAACTTGACCTTGGTTTGGTTTGACCAATTGAATTCTTGAAGTTAACTCATTTTGACCTAAATAGGTCAACATGAGCCAAATCATATCAAATCAACACCAAATTCATTGAAAATTAGCACAACCCATTTTTCAATTATTCTAAATCTGCCTAAATTAAAATCAAAGTCAAATGACTATTTTACCCCTAGATCAAAGGGTAACCTATTATCAAATTCACTTGGAATTTGATCATATTCCAACTCAAGACCACTTTGCATCCTCATAGTGGTCCATTTGGACACCAAAGGATATGGTGCACATGACCCAATGGGTTTGGGTCAGCCAAACCCAGCCCATAGCCAAAATTGACCACACAATGAAAAATGAGCACATGGAATCACTCCATACTCTCATTTAACATATGGGCAACTCCTCCACTACACTCCCCTGCCAAAACTGAATCACATGAAGCTTGTAATGACCTAACAAACCCATTCAATCAAACCAATTTGATCAAAATGACATATGAGCTCACGACTGTCTGATCCAACTAGGGGGAGATATACTCCCCCTCATTTCATTCCAATTCAGCACTCTTGCATTCGATTGAGCCTTAGGAACCCAAACAGAGCTTCCCCATGCTTCTCCAAGGTTTCCCAAGCTCATTCAAACTCCCCATTCTTGGTTTTCCTTAAGCTGAAAACAGGAGGTAGGAGAATTTTCCAACTTACTCATCACTCCACCAAAGTCCAATTGATCTTGCAAGCACCATCAGGGAGGCAAGTCGACCTCACCCAAGGTGTTTTCCAAGCAACCAAGCCACGGGAAGAAGGAGCTAGACCAAAGCCGCAATCCATTGAAGCAAGCTTTGGTCAATAGGAAGATCAACTTCATCTCAAGCCTTCAAAACTTCAACAAGGCTTTGTCTCCACTAGATGAAGCTACCTCAACGTTTGGGAGCGCCGGTGATAGCCTCCGGTGCGGTATGCTTCAAAATAGAGCTTAAGTAGGAAATTCTTTGGTCCTTTGTGAAAGAAAGTGTAATCCTAATTGAATTCCATCGTTGGATGTGTCTCTTATTGCTCCTAAATGGAGTGGGTTGAATCCTAGCTCATTCGCGTTCAAGTCTGGATGCCATGGAGGGGCGACGGTCTCTCCGTAGCGAGCAGGATGAATCATGGACCATCCATCCGGCATGTTTTGGATGGACAATCCTGATTAATCCATGTAGATCCAACGATTTAATCCCTTTAGATCCAGGTTTTATCACGATATCCGATCGATGAGTCCATTAAGCGTTTTCCAGATATTTGATTTGACAACTTAAATAACTAATCCCAATGTAGAAAGCGCATCAACGGTATGTATATGACCGATGAGATTAGTTATATAATTAGGGGATTTAATGACCTATTAATCAAGAAACTTCAAAAATTCATAACTAAATATAGAAAAATCTAAAAAATGCAAACCGAACTTCATTTTAAAGATAATTCAAAGGGAAATAATATAAAATTAAGTTTAATTGATTTTGAATAGAAACATTTGCTCAATTTGGGTTTTTTGGAGATTTAATTATGTTAATTACTCCTTAATTATTTCAATAATTAATTCCAAACTCCCTAGGGTTAATTAGTTGGATGACCTTTGCCTCCCATGGTTTTCTTGGAATTTATTTTTGGATTAATTTAGGTAATTATTTGTTTCATCTCTAATCACTCTCTTAATTAATTAAATGATTAAATAATCTATTAAATAATAATAAATTCATTAATTAAACTTGTTAATCATCTTGGAATAGTGGATAGACTTAGGGAATGAGATTAGGATGTCTTTTCCAAATCTTTTCCCCAAGTCATTTCATTGAATGAAAACTTAATTAAGTTACAAATTGATTAATGATTTAATCATTTCATTAAATAGCTTAATTAACTCAATATCAAAAATTAATCTAGAAACTTAATCACTTAATCAATCTCATTCTTGGGTAGGTACTTAGGTGTTCAATAACCTAAGTGTCTTTTAAGAAAATCATATCCAACCCACATGTGTGGGAAGGTTATGAAAGTGCTTAATTAAACACTTTAGCTTAATTAATCAATGATTGTGAGCCAATTGCATTAGGCCCATTTCTTTCTTAGGAGCATTGCTAATTTAAATTCTATGTGGTTGCATATCATTTGTTGGCTCATAATTGTTAGGTTAATTATGTTAAGGTGGTATAAGTAGGGGGTAATTAATGAACTTAATCTACACATTAACCTAAACAAAACATAAAATCAATCTAATGGTTCTAAAATTAAACTAAATTGATTCACATATGTGGGAGATGGGTTAGAACCAACAAACTTTTTCACATTTCCTAAAATCAAATCAAACTCAAAATTAAAACAAAAGTTCTTTAAATAATTTTGATTCACTTTAAATGATCGTATTCCATAAGATTGTCTCTAGGAATTGATTAGGGTGAATGAAGTCATATGCTTACATCACTTTATTTCTTTCCAAGCATGTTAAATATGATTTATCATATGAAATCATGCATTCATACCTTTTGAAGAATCAAATTAAAATGAAATATTTTCTTTATGTCAAATTGCATGCTTTAGCTAAAATAAGAATATGAGTGGCTATTATCACTATTAAATCAAAAATTATTTTCAAAACTTATAAATCAAAAACTATAAATGAATGTATGTTACTTATAAGTATTTATAAGCTTGCATGTGAATATAGCTTAAAATGTGTTATGTGGTTTTCTTCTCTTTTCTTAACATGGTTGTTATAGGATTTGCAAAGTGTATAGTTAATTTGAAAAGAACATAACACTTGCTTAAATTTATTCCTATGCACTCCCATGTCATGAACTAAGAAGGATCTTCACATTATACATATAAATTATAAACCAAATTCAAACAAACAAACCTAAATCTTTTGCATGATTCTTTTTCCATTCTTTTTTTTTGTACATGTGCATGTATTTAAGAGAAGTGGTATATTAGTCTGAACATCCCGGGATTGTGAGACTTTAAGTAGCCCTAAGAAGGTCTTATACCTTATACTCTTGGTGTAGAAAATAATGGCGTTGTACTCACTTATATCTTTCATACTTGTAAATGTGCATTTGATTAATGGATAAAAGACTCCATTTCTTTTCTACTCAGCAAAATCATGCATCATGAAACATCCAAATTTTCTTAAGCAAAATATCTTAGCATTCATCATTAATGTGTGTTAAATATTTACATTTGCATGTATAGATATGCTTAAGATCATTTCATGTGCACGATACACATGTTGGAAAGAAATAAATCGTTGTGTGTTTTGTGATAGTAATTCACTTTAATTAATCTTAAAATGTCTTTCTTATTGGATAGGTTTATCTAGAGAAAAATATAAATTTAGGATTAATTAAAACACATAATAAAATATTTATTAAAAATCACTAATGAATATACCTTAGAAATTACTTAAGGTAGGGAAGAAAGAGAAGTTCTCTTCTATTTTTTCTCTTCATAACACTTAGTAATTAAGTGTAGGTTCATTCAAACCAAATCAAATCATCAAATAAAATTAACAAATCAACTAAATCACTTAAATGAAACCACCCTCTAAGTTGAACCCTTTCATACTTAGAAAATCTTAACTTTAAAGCCTAGCTAAGACATACCACACAAGCCTTAAATGGCACCCACCATCTCCAGTACAAGTTCCATCATCCATAGTTCCAGCAAAATCCATGAAGACTACATCCGAGGAGAAGAGAGCCCCACTGGTGATCCAGTTATGACTAAGAGATCCCATTCCATCTACATCGTTGACTGAGGCGAGGCCGAGTTCTCCTGCTCGACCTCTTGCCCTAGTTGTGGTGAAGAGGGAATGGCAACCTCAAAGTATAATAATCATTCCATCACCACCACCATCGCAGTAGAGCATGGAGATAGCGGTGGTAGAGGAAGGAGGCTGATTGATTTATAGTGATAGACCCTCTTAAGAGTACCACCACCCGGTCTAGTAGCGGGAGCATCTATCTTCCAATGAGTAGTCTTGAGAAGAGTTCTCCATCAACAAGGGAGGTTAGATGTCTCTCTATTCATGATAGTGATCCTACTACCAGTCAGCCTCAATCTTTTGTACATGTTCAATTAGACCGTTCTCTCGATGATATTACAGCCAGTATCTAGTTGAGAAGAAAGAAATTTAAGATACACCTGGTCTGACCTAGAGGATGAGAAGATCAGTTTTGATCCTAATGAAGACAATATGTTGGAAGATTCAGCAAGAGTACTTCCCTTCTTCGTGATCAGTAGGGTTTGGAAGGCGTTGCGACCGAGCAGGATGACACAGCTCATTAGACCCAATACCTCCTTCAACAACTAAAGCAAAAGGATGAACAAATAGATAAGATGGGAAAGAGGCTTGAAAACTTGCTGATAAGTTTGACGAACCAAAGCTCAGATGGTACATCCTACTATAGAGGCGTAGGCTAGGTTGTTGCATGTCTTGGACCAAGCCAAGACTTCACCTCCAATAGAGTAAGGTAGCACCAGCTTGTACAAGAAGGTAGTGGATTGTACCTCCGTACAAGAAAATGATATTAAACTCATGGTTGAGTAGCAAGTGAGAGAAGCGTTGGTGCAAGCCTGAATAGGATCATCAGTTCCAAAGGGTAGACCCTACCTAGAGGAATTCAATGTCATCCAGTATCCTAAGAGTTTTGTGTCACCTTCTTTGATGAACTGCACATTCAGGGCTTATTGTAGCTGGTAGTGGCTACTATTGGACTTTTGTCGGTGGCTTAGCTTCGCTAAACTCCCCAATAGTTTAGTGAAGACTTTTCTTTGAGTTGGAGCAACTCTTCATTTGATTGCTAGAGTGACGTATGGTGATCTTGTTGCTCAACAACACCTTAGTCTAATTGATTATATTCTCGGTGGCACAAATTGAGTATGAAATGCGAACTGCAGCTGTCGAAATATCACGCCATTGAAATTCTACTAAAGAATATTCATGACCCAGTCGCCTTCATGCTCAAAGGTTTTACTATCAAGACATTTGAGAAACTAATCAACAAGGCTACTAGCTTACAAGAAGAAGCCAAACAGTTACCTTTTAGGATCAATCAACAAAGCCAAAGCCACATAAAGCTTATGAGAAGAAGCTAGGGGCAGTGATAGTAGTGACAAGGGGAAGCAGCCATCCAGAGAGTATGAGACCTCAAGCTCCATCCATCACTTCCACTCTCTCCACCCACAGGCCATCCTAGGCCACCCAGCCTCCATGGCCTTCGCCGCCTCCTCCTCAGTCATACTCACAGCAGCAGTGGTACACATACCCACCTCTAGGTAGCAACCATCCACCTACTCCTCAAGTTTTATTCATTTAAGAGGGAGGTAATCAAGAAGATTTTTAAGAATCTCTTAAAGAAATTTGATTTTCAGCTACCCAAGCCTAGAAGGCTAAAGGAAGTGGGCAAGAGCAATGATCCTAACTTTTGCCCCTATCACCGCATGCTAGGTCATGTTTTGGAGGATTGCTTTGCATTCAAGAACTGGCTTGAGCATAGCTACAAGACAAGTGTCATAGTTATCCCAAAGAAATACCTTATGGAACAACCATCCAGTTTGTTAGGGTAATCCTTGGGGATATCTACGATCCTCTCAAAATAAAAGAAGGTTGGGGATATCTCCTTATCCTGAACCTCTAAAAAGATTATGTCAAAATTCAAGAAACTTTTTTTGTAGGTTCCTTAGGTAGCTTGAACCACCAAAATCAGGGAAGGTTTGCAAGTTGCTAAAGATAACTTAGGGAAAGGGAGCTGTAGCGATGCGCATTGGCGGGATAACCAAGTAGCACAACCAATCAGAGCTCAACCTCCAGTCCACATTTACACTGACCTACTTCAACTAGCTCTTCTTAGTAGACATCTTGTATCGGTGGATGAGGGCATCAAATATCTCACCCCTCTTACTTTACTTGATTTCTACTATGTACTTCCTTCAAAATCTAAGAAATTGAGGAATAAAGCTAGTTTGAATTATATTTGTGTCACTTTTGATGGGTTGTCTAATTCTACTCTTACATAAAACTCTCCAAGTCTAAATAATAATTATAATAACTCTGATCTTCCTCTTTCTCATTCAGAGTTGAACTTTCCTTCTCTGAATATTATGGGTTCACCTCTTAAGAAAGACTTAGAATCATCCGATTTTGAGGGTCCTATAATAGAAGTTGTAGGTGAGTCTGACGAGCACATAGAATCTTCCACTAACCTGCCACAAGAGATCACCGAAGTCAACCTCCAAAGTGGCAAGGTTCTACCTCCTAAGGCGGCACCTCAAGATAAAGGGAAACAAGTCATTGGTTTAGATGATCGAGAAGCCCCTCCATAGGATGCTCCACCCATAAATATGCTTATGGAGGATCAACTCAAGGTGGATTACATTGTCCTCTCTCACCTAAGAAAGTTGTCCTCTAAGTTAAGCATATATAATGCCCTTATCTTATCCAAAGAGATGAGAGAATCATTAATCAAGGCTCTTCTTGAACCAGAGATATGCTTAGCTCAGCTGACTGCTGTTGGAGAGGAGGCACATTATTCCAGAGAAGCCCAAGGAGTCACTTTCATAGATGAAGATCATTTATTGGGAGACATGGAGCACTGGCCCGTCCTCTACATTACAGTGGATATGGGTAGATTGGACTTTCCGGGTTCTTGTCGATCCAAGTGCATGGTGAACAGTCTAAAGACCCTTGCCTACTTGAGGATTGACATCTCTACACTCTGAGGAGATCAGATGATGTTGAGAGGATTCAATGAACAAGGCGAGAGAGCTTTAAGTTCTATAGTGTTACCTTTGGAAATAGGTGATTGGAAGACTAAAACCAAGTTCTATATCATTGATTAGAATACTTCATTCACTGCTTTGCTCGGTAGGCCTTAGACAGAATAAGATGATTCCATCCTCTCTTCATCAGTGCATTAAGTTCAGAAGGAATGAAATTGAATACTATGTCAAAGGAGATGAAAAGTCATTTTCAATCAGAGAGGTTGAGATATATGAAGATGCGACCTACTATCTTTCTCAAAACACATTTTCTTGCAAACTTGGCCAAAATTCAAATGCAAAAGAAAAAGAAGAAAAAGAAAAGAAAAATGAAAATACAAGTGAACAAGAAAAGGATATCAAGGAAAAAAAGTAGAGCATGTCACTCACCCACAGCTCGCTCCATCATATGTACATGGGTAGATTACTCAACCTCCACCAAGCAGGTGAGGCGTACCCAGAGGTGAAAGACCTCTGCTGGCAACCACCAACAGGGGTTAATGTTTTAGTTCACAGGAGTACCCCTACTATTCACATAGACTTGGAATCCACTGAGGATGAGTCTAATGTGATTAGCATAACAGAAACCCCTCTCTTTCATTGAGGTGACACCCAGCAAATGACAAAGACTGCACCTCCAAGCAAAGCACAAATATATTTGAATCAAGTTTATGTAAAACTATCAGGTAGTAGTTACGAACCTTAGCTTTAACCTCACTTTCCTCTCAAAAAGTTGAAGGTTTAGTAGTTAAGGAAGCCCCTCAGTCTTTCAGGGATGTCAAGCTGAAGAGATTCCTATTGGGATCATCATCCTCAAGTCCAGAAATTGATGCAGGACTTTAGGATAATTCATATAAAGAATTAATGAAATTTACTTTTGATTGGTACTTGCCTTGTGTTCTTAATCTTGCAAAGAAGGATTTGATTTCTTATACATGGTCTAAGCACAAGTCAGAGTACTTTGAGAAGCTATGGAATAATAGAGGCATGGATGTTCAATCAAGATCAGGACTAGGATTCGGTACAGTGGGTCCAATCAATGATGATGATTAATGCTTAGTTGTCACCAATAATATGAAGTCTGATAGATTCTTTTCACACCACACTAGCTCTTATAAGGATATGTGTTTAGAAACTTCAGATGATCTAAATGATTTCTAAATCAAAGATGCACCGCAAGAATTTGAAGAAGAGATTCATTCAATAATTGATAAGCATAAAGAAATCAACATCGGGATGAAAGAAAATCCACGACCGACATACATCAGTTCATTGCTGAATGAAGAAGAAACTAATGACTTAGTTAGGCTATTGATTGAGTTTAAGGACTGCTTTACGTGGAGCTATGAAGAGATGCCTAGATTATCTCCTGACATAGTAGTCCACAAACTAGTAATAGACCCTAACGCTAACCCTATCAAGCAAGCTCCTAGACTCATGCGATCAGAAATCGAACAACATGTCATTTCTGAAGTCAAGAAATTGATCGATGCTAGTTTCATCAGGAAAGAAAAATACCCTACTTAGTTAGCCAGTGTCATCCCAGTTAAGAAGAAGAATGACAAAATTCACATATGTGTCTATTTCAAGGACTTAAATAAGTCATGTCCTAAGGATGAGTTTGCTCTTCCTATACCATAATTAATTATGGACATTGCCTCATCTCACGCAATATTCTCTTTCATGGATGGGTCATCTGGCTACAACCAAATCAAGATGACCCCCGAGGATGTAAGAAACACTATTTTTCAAACCCCGATCGGAATCTATTATTATAAGGTCACACTTTTCGGTCTTAAAAATGCTGGTGCTACATTCCAACGGGCCATGACTTAGATCTTCAACAAACTCATCCATCATCAGGTTGAGTGCTATGTTGATGATCTAGTGGTCAAAAGCAAAGAAAAGAAAGACCATCTCTTTGACTTGAGAGTAGTTTTCGAGCAGTTAAGATAATATGACCTCAAAATGAATAACGTGTGCATTCGTGAGTAGAGAAATTCCTTGAATTTGTTGCCCGATGCCGGGGAATAGAAATAGATCCATAAAAGATTAAAGCCATCTTAGAAATGTCACCACCCAAAAGTTTAACTCAACTCAGATCTTTCCAAGGGCGGTTGGCATATTTAAGATGCTTTATCTCCAATCTAGCGAAAAGATGCAAACCATTTTCAGCACAGTTGACCTACAACTATGTGCCACTTGAAATTAAACAAATGAAGTAGATGTTAAAATCCCTTAATTACGATCAAAATCGATTAAATCCGCTTCAATTTGAAAATTCGGCTTCTAATGCACCTAAAATATAAAATTTAATTAAATAAAAAATATTGAATCAATTAACGACCAATTAAATAATGAAAATCAATTTTTAATGAAATAATGCGCATATCAAAGTCAAGAAACCCGATGACATCCGACCAACCTCCGTTCGCAGAATGAATCACGTCGTTGTTACCGAAACATCAAATTCTATCAAATGACGCCTCCCGCGGTCGATTCGACAAAGTGTGGGTGGACATCGATTAATTTGAGTGCGACGTCGCACAATTTAAATCTAATTTCACTTCGACCTTCACCGACATTGTCCAAACAGCGTCCGATCGCGAAATTGATCGAGCTGTTGCGTTCGGCACAACAGAAATACCTAAGATTGACACCCATATTGTTAGGGTTTATTATTGGGAGGGTTCATGAAAATTTAAATGATTAAGGGCTAATTATCTTAATTACTAAGCTAATTAACCTAAATAAACCCCTTAATCCTTACCTACCCCGCTTCACCAATAAAAAATAACCCGCCGTTTGGCCAATAGGATTATGGTCTAACCTACAATAAAGGAATACGCTATCCTAATCTCACACGCCTCGTTGACTCTCATTCACGCTCCCTACTTGGCTCTTCCCTTACGCGATTCCTCTTACTCGATTCACACACGACATCGCTTTCTCACTCAGATTCCTCTCGCTGATTCTTTCTTGCTCAACTCTCATGGTATTCCCTCTCTCGTTCTCGTTGCTCTCGATTCTACTCGAGAAATCGAGGCTCGATCAAAGCTATCTTTCCCTTTTGTTTTGTCGTGAGGAGCGCCCTTGGTGCATTTTGTTCTTCCTCCGTCTTCTTCGTGAGCTAGCGGACCCTTTCATTCTTCCTTCTTTGCAACCGAAAATACTAGGTTGTTTTCTTTCAACCCTAAGCTTATTTTTACATACATAGAATTTCATTTCTTGTGATAAATGAAGTGGATGTTTCCTTTCTTTGGTTGAAATGATGCTAAGAGTTTTCTTTGGAGATTTGGGATGATGTATGGCCCAAATCTCATTTTATTTTCTATTATCTATGGATTTTATGGTGTTTATCTTGTTGAAAATGCTTTGGGATGATGTATGGCCCAAATATTGTGCTATTTGATATTTTTTTAATGAGCACCTATGTGTTTCCCTTGCTGAAAAAATTTCTGGATATGAGGAAATTGCTGAAATTGGTTTTACCTAAGGGGAAATTAGATCGTTTTGTTGTTTGAAAGGTATAAAGCATGCTGAAATTATTTTACCTGAGGGGGAAATTGAATCGATTGGCTTTTTAAGGGTATTGTGTTTGCTGAAATTGCTTTACCTAAGGGGAAAATTAGTTGATTTGTTGTACAAAGGTATTACACTTGCTAAAATTGTTTTACCTAAAGGGGGAAATCCACTGAATTGCTTTTCTAAAGGCATAATGCATGCTGAAAATATTTTTACCTAGGGGAAAATCCATTGATTTGCTTTCCTAAAGGCATAATGCATGCTGAAAATATTTTTACTAGAGGGAATTGAATCATATTTGCTTTTAAAGAAGTCATACATTGAAATCATTTTATTAAAAAAGAGGGTTTTGCCATGCTACTTGCTATCTCCTTTGGATTTCATTTGTTTTGTCCCTTGCATATGGGTAGAATGAAATCTAAAAATGAATTTCCATGCTACTTGCTATCTCTAATGGATTTCATTTGTTTTATCTCTTGCACATGAGTAGAATGATTTGAATGAAATTAAAGAGGTTTTGCCATGCTACTTGCTATCTCCTATTGGATTTCATTTATTTTGTCCCTTGCATATGGGTAGAATGAAATCATGAAAATGTTTGCCATCATATCTCCATAGATTTCATTTATTTTGTCCCATATGGGTAGAATGAAATATGAAAAATCATTCATCTACTTTGCTATTTCATGGTTTCATATTTTGTCCCTTGCATATAAAATGAAATCATCCGAGAAAATGCCATGCTACTTGCTATTTCCTATGGGTTTCATTCATTTTGTCTTACATGATTAAAGTGAAATCTAAAAAAAAAGAGGAGGTTTTCAAATTTTTTAAATCGTTCATGTAATTCTAACTTGTTGTTTCCTATGGATATCTATACTTTTATCTTGCATGAAAATAATTCACCTTGGGATAGAAAATAAGAATTCTAAGCTAAATGCTAAATGCAAGTATTCCTATCCTCAACCATATGTTCTTATCATATGGAGGTTAATATTTCTTTGAGTGTCTTTCTTACCTACAAAAGAAAATGATGAAATCTGAAATTTAAAACATAGAAGGGTTTGGGGTTTCAGAACCCCAAAATCTGAAAACTCAAAATCAGTTATTTACTTTCCTTTATGGGTTTCATTCTTGTTACTTTGCTTAAAATCAATTCTTGATACATTATGAAAAATCTTGTGAAAGGAAGAAAGGAATGATTGGCTTTTGAGTTTAATCCCTACTTGCATACTTGCCTATTACGTCATTTGATATCTTATTATGGGAAATTCGCTATACTATGCTACCGCCTTTCGAACTGGTGGGCAAACAAAATTTTATTTCTGGTCTTACAACATCCACCATACTGCGCCTTTCTTGGCGTGGTGTGAGCAGATCTCATGGCAACCCCATATCACAGGGATAACGCCTTTTTGGTAAAAAAAAAGAAGGGGGAGGAAAGATTTCTTTTCTTTCAATGTTTGATAGATATTATGTCTTTGTTGAATATATATGCAAGCATGTTTATATACAGATGCAAACTTGAAATCTATTACTATAAGTACCTACTCATGTTTCTCCAACATGATAGGAAATGCTATGATGTGCTAACCATACACGCCTTTCTTGGCATGGTGGGCAAAATTCCAGCGGTGTCTCACGACATCCACCCTGCGCCTTTCTTGGCGTGGTGGGTGAACAGACCCCCATTATGCGGGGTACTTGGAGGGGAAATTTGGTAAAAAAAAAAGAAGGGGGAGAAATGATTTCTTTTCTTGCAATGTTTGATAGATATTATGACATTGTTAAATATATATGCAAGCATGTTTAAATACAGATACAAACTTGAAATCTATTACTATAAGTACCTACTCATATTTCTCCAACATGGTAGGGAAATGCTATAATGTGCTAACCCATACATGCCTTTCTTGGCGTGGTGGGAATACAAAATTGGTAGTGGTGTCTCATGACATCCACCATACACTTTCTTAGCGTGGTGCAGGAGATCTCTCACAACATATCGTGGGTGGCAGGAGGCTATTGCAAATTTTGATAAAAAAAAGAAGAAAAGAAGAAGAAAGATTTCTTTTCTTGCAATGTTTAAGCATGTGGATATGCAAACACAAGCTTTAAATCTATTACTATAAGTACCTACTCATGTTTCTCCAATATGGTAGGGAAATGTTATGATGCTAACTTACAACCATTTCTTGGCATGGTGGGCAAAAAATTTTGGTGTCAGTGTCACGACACCTACCTTTCTTGGCGTGGTGGGAAGACCTAGTCCCAGTAGCCACTTTGAGGGGATGATCTTAGGTGTCGAAATTTATAAAAGAAGAGAAATGGATGAAATGCTTAAAACGTCATGTTGGCTTAAAATTTTCTTTATCTCAAATCTGAATGCTTATGCTTCAATTTCTATATCATACAAACTATTCATATCGTGATAAATGTGACATGAGTTGATATGCTTCAATTTCTATAACATGCAAGCTATCTTATTCTATGGCAAATCACTGAGTATATGAATTGATCAATGCTTATTTATGTTAAACATGAATGCTTATGTATTGATTTTTACATCATACAAGTTATCTATTAAGTGGTCATTATGATATGTATTATTTAATGCTCATCCTAAACAAGCTTGACATGTTATATGTTGGACATGTGCTTAAACATAAAGCTTGAAATACATAGAAAATAATATCTACCATATGACATGACATATATCATGAAGATATCAAAATAGAAAATTGTCAAGTGAGAAAGAAAACTTACAAGTCTATGTGGCACAACTTAACCCTTTCATAAGATTGAAAGAACTTAAACTTGTGATATAAGGGAGAAAAGGAGAGTAGGAAATGTACGAATTTTGTGAAAGGAAAATCCTCTCTTATTTATAGGCTTCCCTAGCCTTCTCCTCTTATCATGCCATTTATGCATATAGTGTCTTATCATAAGTTGCATACAAGGGGTTTTCATCAAATTCATGCCATTTGTCATATCATATGCATGCATGGACGTAATGCCCTTGTTGCATCATTATCACTTCCCTTAATGTCATAAAAAAAGAGAGGAATGGATTTAAAGGGAAAATAAACTATTTTTTCCATATCTTCTTAATAAAATTTAATGGATACTTGTTCCCCATTTATCATGAGTTTGCATGTGAAGGAGGTGGATTTTAATTAATCTACTTGTCTCTTAAATGACATATGACATCTACTCATATCTTTGTCTTCTCCTCCCCTTTATTAAAAGAAATATGGGCTATGGATCATAGTATAATGGGCCTCCAAAATAATTTATTTCAGCCTCTTTCCTTTGCTGATTTGTTACATAAGGAGAGGATTTCTAGCCCAAATTAAATGCCTAAATCTACTTTAGGTCTATTGCTTCATAGTTGATTAAATGGACCCTCAAAGTGATTTATTTCAGCTCATATCCCTTATTTAATTTGTTGCATAAAGGGGTATTTGGCCTCTAGATTCATACTCTTAGATAAATGACAGTCTTTATCTTACATCAATAACATTTTACTTGATCAAAATGGCTCAAAATATTCAGTTTCAATCCCTATTTTCCCTTGCTGATCTGTGGCATAAAAGGGGGTTTGGCCAAAATATTATGCATATCTTATTTTCAATCAAATGCTTAAGTCAATTTTAGATCCACTACTTCATGATTGATCAAATGGGCCTTCAAAATAATTTATTTCAGCATATTTTCCCTTGCTAATTTGTGACATAAAAGGGGGATTTTGGCCCAAACATTATGCATATCTTATCAAATCAAATGCCTAACTATTTTAGGTCCACTACTTGATCAAATGGGCCTTCAAAATAATTTATTTTATATTTTCCCTTATTTGTGGCATAAAAGGGGGATTTTGGCCCAAACATTAAGCATATCGTATTTTTAATCAAATGCCTAAGTCTATTTTAGGTCCACTACTTCATGATTGATCAAATAGGTCTCCAAAATAATTTATTTCAGCCTCTTTTCCCTTGCTGATTGATGGCATAAAAAGGGAGATTTTTGGCCCAAATGAAGTGCATATCATGTTCCCAATCAAATAATTATGTCTATTTAGATTTCTCACTTCATTTTTGGCCCAAATGAAGTATCTAGTAAATCAAATATCTAGAAAAACATGTGATCCAAATGCAAGATAAATAAACAAAGAACAAATGCTATACTTCTCGATTTAGTCTTCGGACCGGGTCCGGGTTAACAAAACTCAAAAATCAAATTTTGACATATAAACTTCAACTTAGACATCTTAATGTCCATGCAAAATTTTCAAAAGAAAGATACATGCATGTTGAAGTAATTACTAAGTCAAATACAAAAGGATATATCTACACATCCGGTTTGGTTTTGGAATTGAGATTAACAAAACCTAAAAATGTCATATCAAAAACTAAACTTGGAAATTGACACCTACATTTCAACTTGACATTTACATGTCCATACAAAATTTTAAAAGATCAGATACTTGTATGTATGTTGAAGTAATCATCATGTTAAATAAAAGATGATATACATCCGGTTTGGTCTTCGGTGCAGGTTAACAAAACCTAAAATTTGATATTATAAAATTTCAATTAATAATATAAAGTTAATTCTATCATATAATCTGATTGAATGAAAAACACAAATTCAAATTCTCGGAAGAAAAGTCTCAAACCGATCCTCATGTTCAAACTAGAGTGGACAAGGTTTTGAAGGATTATACTTCTTGAGATAATTAATTTTAGAGATCCTCTAAGAGGAGTAGAAGGTCTATCAATTGATATTAGCCATGATCGAAGGGTATTAAATAAAATTTCAATGATAAATGAACATATATTCAAATCTAAAATCAATCATAAAATGATCAAAATTCAAAAAAATAACAAAAATATAAAATGAAATGAATTATTTAAATTAAATCTTAAAATAAAAAATAAAATCAATCCACTCCTTTTGCAACTATTTATCTTGGGTGAAATTAAGAAAACTTTTTCTCACAAAGGCCAATGTCAAATTAAATACATAACTACTCAAATATTCTAAAGCCCTAAAGGTGGCATTTCCTCTGTCCTGGTTTTTATGATATGACACCACATAAATGGTGGTTTCTGACACAGCCCTCAAACCAAGTGGTTTGCCATGATATGACTAAATTACGGTCCAGTGCTGTATATGTTCCCCAACGGCTTTGCTCTTTGGTAATAATGTAGAATGTATTTGGTTGGGCAAAAAAAACCTATGTTAGCTAAAGTTGACTTATATTTTTAGACAAACTCCACCAGTGCAAGGACACAGCTTGGGCGACATAACCCATGTGTTGTGGACAAGGATCCTTTGGGGTTGGGTGTACCTCCTCACTAAGTGGACCGGGATCACGGTAGCTCGGGATGACGGAACCATGGGATCTAGATCGGGTGCATCATCATTCCCCCCATAAAAAGTTTTAAATTAAAATAATAAATTTCATAAGTTCTAAACTCCACTCCCTTTGTATATACTCATTCTTTAATGATTCATTGACTAGCCTTGTCGAAAGTGCTCTCTCTCAGTGTGGGAGGGTAATTAACTATAGGGACTTTATAGAAACCAGAGATATAAAAGTTCTCACCAAATGAGAATGAAATCTCAGGTAGTGTCTTATCTACTATTTATAATTATCACCGACACTTAAACAACTCTTTTCTTTTGTTTTCCAAAAGAGGTTGGGCAAATTTTGGATCCCAGATTTTTGGCGACTCGTTGGGGAAAGGTTTCTTTCCATCTTTATATAAGTTATAATAATGATGAAAATGAGAAATGATAAGTTAAACTTGACAACTTCAAAGTTTTCTAAATAAAGTCTTAAGTCATTTGAGATTTTATTTAGTGCATGTGTTTAGTATGTTTTTCTTATGTATATATTTTTTGGAAGTAAGGTGATAGTTATTATTTTAATTGCTAATTTTTTACCTTTAAATTCTCCTGTACTCTCGAGTGGCGCCGCATCAGGCCAATGCCATTATCAATGTTGGAAGCTTGGGGGCTACCATCGGTTTGGTAGCGTTGACTTCCAGTTATGAATGAGCAAGTTGCTTGTGCCTCAACTGTAAACTCATCAACCCATGTGTAGCAATCTCAAAAGGCGTTGAGATTGTGACCCTACTCTGCAGGGTCACTTCAAAAAAATCCAGTCTTTGAGAGGCTCGGCCCCTTGGAGATACTAATCATGAAGAGAGGTTTATTTGTGGTTTCTCTTTAGTCCCTCGAACCAATCCTGACCTTCCCAGGGACATGATGAAGCTTCTTCATGAAGCAAGCAAGTGAGGCAAAGAAAAAAAAAAGTCTTGCTCGACACTTTGCACAACCAATTATGGAACCGGTGAGTGTTCTACCTAAAATCGGTTGATAATCTTAAGTGGGTTAAAAATTTAAGGTGACTCAAGTCCCCGGACGAAGTGGGTTCTCTCCTGCAGAAAACTTGAAACTATATCTTCACAAGTGCATTCTCCAAGTTGAGAGAGGGATGAAAAGAAGTACCGGATCTGTCAGGATCTGCTCCTCAAGGAGACCTCATCCAGTAATTCAAATGGCGGGACCAACATATCCATGTCCCACACGGTGAGCATTGGGGTGTGACACCTGAAACACAAGTCCACCATTGCTGAAAGGTCCAGGTGGAAAGGTAAGCAGATATGGAGGCCTAGGCCTCAAAAAGAAATTGCTTTAGAGCAAAGGCATGGCGTGACATATGGTGTGAATTCTCAGAGATCCACCCCAACTCAAATCTATCAATGATGGGAGCCTAAAAAGAGGGCCCCATATGATAAAATATCGGCGAGACGCTTGGAGAATCCTTCAGGATCCCATCAATCAATCATCCATCAAGAGGAGGTTAACTTGGAAGCCTCTCTAATTGAAGAAGTTTGATTCACACTTGGAATCGGAGTCCAAGAGCGTCGGTTGAAATTCGTGTCCAAGAGGATGAAGAAGAGGAGGAGGATACTACAACTGGTGAAATAGTATACATTGTACAATGGTGAGCCATCATGTAAATATCACTTAGGCATGTATTACCTCCTCGACTGAAGAACAACAAAATGTTCAAATAGAGGAAGCATCCTCTGAGTCTTCAGGAGAGGGAACAACAAGAAGAAGAAGAAAGAGAAGAAGAAAGGGAAAATCCCACCTTTTGGCTAAGCCGACAAATTCAGGAGATGAAAGCCAAAGATAAAGAAATCTCATTGAATATAAAATGAGCAAAAATGATGAATCAATGATCATGCACGGTTAATGCGAGAGAAATATGGCGAGTCTATCCTCCCAAATAATCATCAAGCTAGTAATTCCCATGACAATCCTCCAATAAATGCGATCTCACATGCTTCAAGGGTCCAAATTGGGAGGATTGAAATAAATTGAGTCGGCAACTTGCTTCTCGAATATACAAGCTATATGACCTCTCAACTTGATATTATCTTGAATGAGAAGATCAAAGTTGTTATATGTAAATTGGTGAGCAAAAAAATTTGAGCAAAGGTATCCCAGAGTATGATCAAATTCTATATGCAAAGGGATATTCAATGCAAAGTTCAATCTATTCGAAATGGTAATCCCAGCATCCCAAATGTTCCTGCAGGGGTAATGATTATTATTCCAGTTTGTGGTAGTTTAACTTTGACTATTTTCGAATGGTATCTTTGAGTTATTAAATGACTCGAGACTTTTGAACTTGAAAACATGTTCATTGAAAGATTTGCTAGCGCGTCAAAAGACAATGATTGATCTCTTGAGAAGAGGAAGAAAGATGAATCGGTGACACGATATATCACCCGTTGGTGAAATATATGAAATGTGAGTTAGAGAAGAACACAATCATGGCTGTGATGAAACATGAGATGGCTTATCTTTGCATGGCTTTAATTATCATATTTCAATACTGATGATAGGGTGGCTAAATTAAATTTATCCGTTCGATAGCCACCAAGATAAATCTAAAGAGCAAAAGCTCAATCAAAGAAGGGTGAAACACATTTCACCTAATTCAAGGATCTGAGTGGCGGTTAGTCTATGTAGACAAAAAGGCTACTGTATTAAAAGACCAAAATAGTCATTTAATTACGCTCCATAACCAAGCTCATACTTGGAGGTAATGATGTGCCTCGAGGCGCGAGTGAAGGCGACAAAACAAAACAAACAAGGACAATATTTGACCTAAAAGAAAGCGAACAAAGAGTATTCTTTTAAGAGGGAAAGTGTGGTTAAATTATTTAAACATGCACTCAAAGTAGGTCTCCAACTACTAGAGTGTAAAAGACCTAAAGAGGTTGGACAAGTAGATAATCCTAACTATTGCCCATACCATCAGGTGCTCAGTCATCCTATTGAAGATTGTTACATATTCAAAGATTGGCTAGAAAAATATAAATGGAGAATTCATTGCGGACGATTGGTGCGTGGTAGAAGAAAGAATCCACAAAGTAATCACCTCATCTCGGTCTTATCAAGCAATGATAAAGGCAAAAGCGGTCGATGATGAAAGATGGCAAGTCATAGTCTCTAAAAGAGCTGTAAAATGTTGAAACAATTGGAAGGCGTTTGTGTGGAAATCACCACTTGAGCCCGTACTTGAGTTGAGACAAAACCTAAGTTATGGGAAGGCTACTTCATCTCATGAAAGACAACCTAGCAAAATACCGCAAGGGAAGGCTAAGAAACCTACCAAACGAAAAAATAAATTAAATATAATGAACAAGGTAGTAGCACAAAATGTTACTTCTACTATTGATGGTCGCAACATAACACGAAGGATCGTCAATAATATGGAAGATTATAAATCAACGGCGACCTATCGCTTACAGAATTCTACAAATCTTGAATCAATGAAGAAGAACTTCCTACTGAGTCTTGCTTGATGATGCATGAAGTTGAGAGCAGCAGAGGAACTTTGTTTCCCAAATGAAGATGAATCAGAGCTCACCAGCAGACATAAAAATGTAAAGTTGGGCGTAATTCGATCTTCGGTTTATCAGGCGGAGGAGGAAGTAGATCTTTGAAATGGCAGTCATCGAAGATTGGATTCTGAATAAGCTCAATGCAGTTGAAGAAGTGGTGAGTGCTACCATTCTAAAGGAAAGAGCCAATGAATAAGGAAAAGAAATTGAAATCAATGAAAAAGTTATCCCTAAGGATTCAAATAAGAAGCCTTCATCAAAGGGATCATTTTCTATCCCATCTAAGGAAAATTTTGGTAGCTTAGTGTATCTGCTAATGTCGGAAGATCTCAGTAACACCTTATTAAAGAGCGGAAATTGAAGCATATTTTCGTCAACTATCTAACTGAGACCTTGCATGTTCAAGAGCCTCCAACCGTCACATTTTCGAAGATGATCTAATGCTCGGATCGCAGAGCACAATCCTCAGATGTATGAAAGTGATGAAATTATAATACCGGATCTTAATTGATCCTTCCTCCGTGAATCTTATGAACTTGAGAACTCTAGATGGCTATCTCTAGATGTACAACATCCGGGATGAGATAAAGTCATGGTTCAAGGTTTCAATGAAAGGATAGAAAAACTATCGGGTCATCCTCCTCTTAAATTTGGAGACCTCTACACGTAAGCCAAATTTCATGTGATCGATGCGACTACTTCATTCAACCCTTCTGACTATGGTTTCATAAGTATGGCATTGTCCCATCTACATTGCATCAATGTATGAAATATACAAAGGATGGAGAAGAATGCCAAATTGGGTGACATGCAACCTTTATGTTGAAATGAAGATATATCAAGATGCCTATTTTCTTCCTAAGGAATCAAAGCTAACAAAACAACTAAATAAATACTCGCATCTACTTCAAAACCCATAAAAGAACAAGTTAAGAAGAAGGGAGAAGATAAAATGAATAAAGGAAAAGAGGTTGTTCCAAATATTCTAGGGATATAAAGAAAGTCCAAAATCAATAACACTATCCCTTATCTAGGCAGTGACACTAAAGAAGAAGATGAATGTGTTCCTTCTAAATCCAAAGGTCCGTATGACTCTTGAGTAAAGCTCAATCAAGAAGAACATTTTGACTCGATTATGAGTTTGAATCGCTTTTGAAGGTAAGGTGCAATGCACCCATTTTAGAAATACCCTTGCTCCTCCCCAACATTTTAAAGAAATCACCCTCGAGAAACTCACAAAGTCGAGGAACCGGGTGACCTTCTATGTACCTCCTCTCCGGAAAACATGGGCCGTGGAAGCCCGCTTTATAAATATGAGGGGTGTCAAGAAGAGGATCCTGATTGGGTAATGCAACTATCTGAAGAAGAAGAAGAAGAAGAAGCTATGCCCACAAGGATGCCAAAATATTACTCTCCAAAGATGCAAAACCTAATGCGCAAACATGAGGTCCAGGCTGAAGCAAGTAAGCAAAGGACTAAGCTCTTTGAAATGATGTGGTACCCAAAAGGTTCTCAAACCATTGGTAAGAGAAATAAACACACTACCAAAGGCCTTGGTTTCATCCAAGACAATGGTCCACAGGAATATACCTGTTATGCTATAACAGGAATAGAAGTAGAGAGTGATGATGAAGATGAGAATGTCATTCTTAATGTTAGTCTCACAAATAATGAAAAAGTATAAGCAAGACTAGCACCTGAAGAGCTTGAAGATGGTGTGCAGACAGCTACTATGGATGAACTTAAAGAAATTAATTTGGGAACCGGAGGATCCTCGCCCACGCTCATCAAGCTCTACTCAAGATAAAGTGGAAGAATTAAAAACTTTGCTATGAATTGTGGATTGCTTTGCCTGACATATGCTAAAATGCTTATCCCGATATAGCGGTTCACAACCAACTAATTAAGCCGTGATGCAACAAGCAAGCCTAAAGCGAATGAGATTGAGGTTGAAGAACGTAATTGCGTAAACCAAGAAGCTCATTGAAGCTGGTTTTATTCGAGAAGAAAAATATCGACGGATAGCTAATATTGTCCCTGAAAAGAAGAATGGTCGATTCAGATAATTTCGTGGATTTAAACAAAGCATGTCCAAAGGATGACTTTTCGCTTCTGTAGATCGAATAGTGGATAACACTTCAAACCATGACATGTTCTCATTTATGGACTGGATCATCGTTACAATCAAATCAAGATGGCTCAAAGATGAGAAGCATACCTCATTCAGGATGCCAATTGGCATATATTGTTACACAGTCATGCCCTTCGGCTTGAAGAATGCTGGAGCTACATACCAAAGGGCTATGACATGAATCTTTGACGAGTTGATTCATCAAAAAGTAGAGTGCTATGTTGATGACCTTTGTCAAGAGTATGATCGCAAAGATCATCTCGATGATTTAAGGATCGTTGAAAGAATCGAGGAAAATATGATCTCAAGATGAATCCTCTCAAGTGCTCCTTTAGTCTCTTGGAAAGTTCCTTGGATATGTTGTTGTGCCGTGGAGGATTGAAATCGATCCCAACAAAATCAAAGCGATTGTCGAAATGCCTCCTCAAGGAGTCTTCATCAACTTCACTCCATCGGACATCTAGCATTCATTAGAAGATTTATATCAAATCTGTCGGCGGATGTCGACCCTTTGCAAAATTAATGAAGAAAGATACTCCTTTCAAGTGGGACGAAGAATGTCGAGGCCTTCGGTATGTCGAAATATCTGTTGAACCCACCCATTCTTGCGGCTCCAATCCGGAAAGCCTCTCATCTTGTACACAACCTGGAGGAATCTCTGGTGCTTTGTTGGCTGACATAATGAGGAAGGAAAGAAAATGCTACGTATTATATTCGAGACTAATAGAGCGAGCGTTATTCTCCAATTGAAGCATTGTTTGGCATTAATTTTTTGCTGCTCAAAAGCTACGTCATTACATGCTATCTCATAAAATTACCCTCATCTCAAGGATCGATCCGTTGAAGTTCTTGATGACAAGACCAATGTTGGCTTGCAGCATGATGGGGTATCATACGCTATAATTTGATATTACATATGTTCCCGAGGTGAAGGGCAAATTCTAGCGATTTTCTTCGCTCATCCCATCCGGTGATTCATTTAACGATGATCTTCACGATGAGCAAATCATGCACATATATGAAAAGAAAGCAACAAATGTGGGAATTGTATTTTGATGGAGCTTCATCCATTAAATACACTCAACCCTCAAATCTCCCAAAGGCTCGAGTTGGTATCGGTCTCATCTTGATCACACGAGGTGGTATGAGACATTCTTATAAATTAACTCAACCAACCAAGCGAGAATATGAAGCGTTGGTGGCAGGTTTAGAGGAAGCCATTTCCATGGGAGTCTAGAATTTGCAAATTTATGGCGATTCTCAACTCATCATCAATCAAGTGTTGGGCCTTTACAAAATCAACAAGCTTGAATTGGCCTCAAGCGAGTTCTAGCTTATGAAGCAAATTCCAAATGTCATTATGACTCGAGGTCTCAGGAGCTAGGAATAGCAAAGCGGTGCTTAGCTAAATTAGCTAAAGAAATGGCAGTATGGATGATGATTATATACTAATTGTGTTTGCAGTCGAGTAAAGCAATAAAATCCCTGGAAGGGGTCATCAAACATAATCGGGTGCGCTCATGTTGCTCCTCACACTCCTTACAAATTACTTTCCAAAGTCAACAAGACAAGCAAACCATTCAGGATGAAAGACCTCAACACGAGGAAGTGCTAAAACCAATGAAATCTTCTTATAGTAGAGAGAAGGAAGGCTGAGACGACCCTTAGTCACTACTTCAAGGAAGAAAATTACAAAATAAGTCGATAGCTGCACAACTTGAGAAAAGGCTTCGACTATATGCTTATGTTGGCAATACTCTGTATCGTAGATCCTTCGAACAGATGTGGCTGCGATGTTTGGGAATAGAAGAAGCCAACAAAGTAATTGTTGAAATCCATCAAGGACTTTGTGGTGCACACCAATCAGGTCCTAAAATGGCTTTCAAAATTAAAAGAATTGGATACTATTGGCCGTCTATGGTAAAAGATTGTATCAATCATGCCAAGAGATGCCATGAATGCCAGGTCCACGGTAACATAATTCATCAACCTCCAAATCGTTGCATCCAACGATAGCATCTTGGCCGTTTGAGTGCTGGGGGACAGATATAATTGGACTGATTGATCCACCATCATCAGTTGGTCACTTCATCTTAGCGACCACGATTATTTCTCCAAGTGTTTGGCGCACCATTTAAAGAAGTTATAGAACAAGTGACCAACTTCTTTACCCATATATGTCTATAGATTTGGTGTACCAGAATCATTTAGATAAGATCGACCTTCAAAAGTACTAAAGTTTATAAATTTCTGATCATAAGATTGATTGGCGATATTCATCAATTTATAATCCAGAAAATGGCTTGGCGAGGCATTTAATAAAACACTAGTCAAATTGCTTAGAAAAATTCTCACAAGAAATAAAAAGTGGCATACCAAACTTGTGGAAGCATTATGGGCTTCTACCACTTACAAAACTCCTACAAAGTCTACCCTATGCACTAGTGTTTGGGGGGCAATTTTACTCGGTTGAACTACCGCTCAGAGTAGCCATTCAACAAAATCTTACCCAAGATGAGAATGATTGTCTGAATGGAAGAGCTTGATCGCGGTTAGGCTCCAAGCTCGAAAAATAGAAGTCTCGGCGAGGATGTCGAGCATTCGATCATACTGATGCGTCCTCGAGCTTTTTTGAGGAAGGGGAGTAGTCTGGTCTTGAAGACCAATCATCCCTCATCACGAGAATTGGCGGTAAATTTGAACCTAATTGGGAAGGACCTTTTGTTATTGAAAAGGTATATCAAGGAGCCTATACTCATTGACTTCAAAGGTGAAAGACCAATAATGCCAATCAATCGGTCAATATTTAAAGAAATATTACACATGAAAGTGTGATTGGACAAATCGCATTTGAAAATCTTTATTGCCAAACACTTATGAAAATTTTCATTGGAAATTCTCTTGTAACACAAGAATGCATTTCCAAAATAAAATAAAATCCCCTGTTGACGGGCATTTTTTAAGTTTTATAGTAAAGTATCTGGTGTTCCTGTTAGACAAGGAGCATCCATTTCTCTTTGGGTTGACATCGTGCCTAGTGCCGAGATCCCTACATGCATACTCAAAATTATATATTCAAATTCTCAAATTTAAAAGTCTTACTGACCAAAGAAGAAAATTTTTAAGTCAACAAACCAAGTTGGATATACATTTATCATCCCACTTCAAATCTAAAGTCTCGAGTTGGTGTATAAGGTCATTCAATGCCAAAATATGGCAGTCATTGGTGGTATACTGCCATACAAGGCGTAGTAAGAGATCTCCATCTCGTTAGCCCAATGATAAAATCTTTCATCAAATTGCTCAAATCCATGACTCAAGTGGGTGTATAAAGTCAGACTTAACATGCCAAAATGCGGCTGAGTTGTTGACAAATCTGCTTACTCAACACGTCACAAAGGTCGTGGTAAGGGATCCTCCTACTTCGTTAGTTCGAAGAAAGAGCATCCAAATCCCCAAATCTCTCCAACTAGGTGAGTCCGAGTGACCCAGATTGGGAGATTATCCCCATTGGTCAAGGTCATTTCTCAAAATTCTACAAAAAAAAAATCCGACTCGAAGGCAAGCCGAGTTTGGAATCAAATACAAATGTGAAATCTCAACTCCTTGATAAGTCTATCAAAGCGAGAAAGCAAAGACCAGGAAATTCTTCTTGAGTCCAATCAAGCAAAAGCGGAGGACCTATCCCAATTAGGATAAAGCTAAATGAATTAAGGGGTTTTGTCATCAAGATGTTACATGTGCAAAGCAGTGATGACTCTTTGCCATTGATCCAACACAAGCTCAGAGAGAGTGGTTGGCATGTATCCTTCCACAAGCCAAAAGCGTAGAGAAGGTAATTTTGTATCGCCTGACAAATCTCTAAGATAATTTAGGACTTTCCTCCATCAAATCCGTCAAGACATGAAGCGGGGATAAAGGAGCAAGATGAATCTCGAGATGAAATCTTCAACAAGTCCATCAAAGCACAAGCCGAAGACATTCTCATCTCTCAACTCCAAGTCCACTAGGCACAAAGCGGACAGGAGGAAAATATAAATTTAGATGAAATCTTCAATAAGTCCATCAAAGCATAAAAGCAGGATAGAAGATGTTCTCATCTCTCAACTCATCAACTCCATCAAGTCACTAAGGCACAAAGCAGGGGAGGAAAATATAAATTTCAAACCCCTAAGAGGAAGTCTTCAACTCAATTTGCAAAGTGTGTGTAGAAGTCTATCAATTTGAGCACGACGTCGCACAATTTAAATCTAATTTCACTTTGATCACGGCGTTGTTACGACCTCGATCAGAAATCAATCGTTATGTTGTTGACTCGGAAATATAAGATTGACACCCATATTATTAGGGTTTACTATTAGGAGGGTTCATGAAAATTTATATGATTAAGGGCTAATTATTCTAATTACTAAGCTAATTAACCTAAATAAACCCCTTAATCCTTACTTAACCCCTATCGCCTGCTCGACCAATGAAAAATAACCCATCGCTCATTTGGCCAATGGGATTAAGCAGTCTAACCTAAAGGCCGAAAGGAATCGCTATCTAATCATCGACTCTTCATTGACTCTCATTCACGCTCCCTCTCGAATCTTCCCCGCGCGATTCCTCTTACTCTGAATTCTCACGACAAATATCTGCGGCTCATGATTCCTCAGCATGATTTTTCTTTGCTCAACTCTCGGCATTCCATCATGGTTCCCTGTTCTCATTTGCTCGACAAAATTATTGAAATGCTGATCAAAATATCCATCCCCACCTTCGTGGTCGATGGGCGACCAATTGCTCCTGTGTAGTTTTGTTCTTTTCTTTCTCTCGTTGAGCCCTAGCGACCCCTTTCATTCTTCCTTCTTTGCAAAAATTCTAGTTTCTTTCAACCCCAAGCTTATTTTTACATACATAGAATTTCATTTCTTATAAATGAAGTGGATGTTTCCTTTCTTTGGTTGAAATGATGCTAAGAGTTTTCTTTAGAGATTTGGGATGATGTAGCATTTTATTTCCTATTATCTATGGATTTTATGGTGTTTATCTCTGAAAATGCTTTGGGATGATGTATAGAAATATTGTGCTATTTGCTATTTTTTTTAATGAGCACCTATGTGTTTAAAATGAAAAATTTGATATGGGAAAATTGTTGAAGTGGTTTTACCTAGGGAAATTAGATCATTTTGTTGTTTGAAAGGTAAAATATGCTGACATTATTTTACCTGAGGGGGAAATTGAATCAATTGGCTTTTCAGGTGTATTGTGTTTGCTGAAATTGATTTACTAAGGAGAAAATTAGTTGATTTGTTGTACAAAGGTATTACACTTGCTGAAATTATTTTACCTAAAGTGGAAAATCCATTGATTTGCTTTTCTAAAGGCCTAATACATGCTAAAAATATTTTTACCTAGGGGAAAATCCATTGATTTGCTTTTCTAAAGGCATAATTCATGCTGAAAATATTTTCACTAGAGGGGAATTGAATCATATTTGCTTTTAAAGAAGTATGATACATGCTGAAATCATTTTTATTAAAAAGAGGGGGTTTTGCCATGCTACTTGCTATCTCCTATGGATTTCATTTATTTTGTGTTTCTATGGGTAATGAAATATGAAAATGAATTGCCATGCTACTTGTTATCTTATGGATTTCATTTGTTTATCTCTTCATGAGTAGAATGAAATTTGAAAAGTGAAATCTGAAATTAAAAGAGTTTATGCTACTTTGGTATCTCCTATGGATTTCATTTGTTTTGTCCCTGCATATGGGTAGAATGAAATGAAAATGAATTGCCATGCTACTTTATCTCTTATGGATTTCATTTATTTTATCTCGCACATGAGTAGAATGAAATCAAAAGTGCAAATTAAAGAGGAGGTTTTTCCATGCTACTTATCTCTATGGATTTCATTTGTTTTGTCCCTGATATGGGTAGAATGAAATCTGAAAATGAATTGCCATGCTTTTTGCTATCTCCATGGATTTCATTTGTTTTGTCCCTTATGGGTAGAATGAAATCTGAAAATGAATTGCCATGCTACTTACTATTTCTATGAGTTTTATTCGTTTTGTCTCTTATGATTAAAGAAATAAAATTAAGAGGGGTTTTTAAATATTGTTTAAATCCTATATGTCATGATTGCTTGTTGTTTCCTATGGATATCTATACTTTTATCTTCTGAATTCACACTTGGGATAGAAAATAGAATTCTAAGCTAAATGCAAGTATTTCTATCCTCAACCCTATGTTCTTATCATATGGAGGAGTTAATGTTTGCTAAAATTGTCTTTCTTACCTACAAAAAGAAAATGATGAAATCTGAAATTTAAAAGCATAGAAGGGTTTGGGTGTTGTGAAATCCCAAAATTTGAAACTCCAAAATCTGAAATTGTTTACTTTCCTTTATGGGTTTCATTCTTGTTACTTTGCTTAAATCAATTCTTGATGATACATTATACAAAATCTTGTGAAAGGAAGAAAGGAATGATTGGCTTTTGAGTTTAATCCTACTTCCATACTTTTTTTACGTCTTGATATCTTATTAATAGGGAAATTCATTATGCTATGTTAACCCATACACGCCTTTCTTGACATGGTGGAAAAACCAAATTTCGGCCGCGGTGTCTCTCGACATCCACCCATACATGCCTTTCTTTGGTGGGCAGTCTCTCATGGCAAACCCATATCTGGGTGGGTATTTTAAAAAAAGAAGGAGGAAAGATTTCTTTTCTTGCAATGTTTGATAGATATTATGTATTTGTTAAATATATATGCAAGCATGTTTATATAGATCAAACTTGAAATCTATTACTATAAGTACTACTCTTCTCCAACATGGTGGAAATATGATGTCTTAACCACGCTTTTCTCTTGGTGTCAAACAAATTCTCGATGTCTCGACATCCACCCATACATGCCTTTCTTGGCGTGGTGAGCAGGCCCAGTCTCTCATGGCAACCCCCATATATGGGGGTAATGCCGGGAGGCTGTTGCAAATTTTGGTAAGAAAAAGGAGGGGCGAAAAGATTTCTTTTCTTGCAATGTTTGATAGATATTATGTCTTTGTTAAATATATATGCAAGCATGTTTATATCTGGTCAAACTTGAAATCTATTACTATAAGTACACTCATGTTTCTCAACATGATGGGAAAATCTTATGATGTGCTAACCATACACGCCTTTCTTGGCGTGGTGGGCAAAAGAAAATTTACCATGGTGTCTCACGACATCCACCCATACGCCTTTCTTGGCGTGGTGGTGACCAGTCTCTCATGGCAACCCCATATGGGGGAGTTCGGAGGCTGATTTTGATAAAAAAAGAAGAAAAGAAGAAGAAAGATTTCTTTTCTTGCAATGTTTAAGCATGTGTATATGCAAATGCAAGCTTTAAATCTATTACTATAAGTACCTACTCATGTTTCTCCAACATGGTAGGGAAATATTATGATGTGCTAACCCATACACGCCTTTCTTGGCATGGTGGGCAAATAAATTTCGGTCGCGGTGTCTCACGACACCTATCTACCGTACACGCCTTTCTTGGTGTGGTAGGAAGACCTAGTCCCCTGAAGTAGCCCCCTTTTGAGAGGATGACGCCGGGAGACTGCTGAAATTTATAAAAAAAAAGAAGATAGAAAGAAAGCAATGAGATGCTTAAGTTGTCATGTTGGCTTAAAATTTTCTTTATCTCAAATGTGAAGGGCAAATGTGACATGAGTTGATACTTATGCTTCAATTTCTATAACATGCAAGCTATCCTATTCTATGGCAAATGCAACATGAGTATATGAATTGATCAATGCTTATTTATGTTAAACATGAATGCTTATGTATTGATTTTTACATCATACAAGTTATCCTATTAAGTGGTTATTATGATATGTATTATTTAGTGCTCATCCTAAATCTCTACTTAGCTTGACATGTTATATGTTGGACATGTGCTTAAACATAAAGCTTGAAATATATAGAAAATAATATTTACCATATGACATGACATATATCATGAAGATATCAAAATAGAAAATTGTCAAGTTAGAAAGAAAACTTACAAGTCTATATGGCACAACTTAACCCTTTCGTAAGATTGAAAGAACTTAAACTTATGGTATAAGGGAGAAAAGGAGAGTAGGAAATGTAGGGATTTTATGAAAGAGAAATCCTCTATTTATAGCTTCCCTCTCCTCTTATCATCTATTGTTATGCATTGACACATATAGTGCCTTGTCATAAGTTGCATGCAAGGAGTTTTCATCCAAATTCATGCCATTTGTCATATCACATGCACATGCATGGACATATGGCATGCCCTTGTGCATCATTATCACTTCCCTTAATGTCATAAAAAAAGAGAGGAATGGATTTAAAGAGAAAATAAACTCTTTTTGCCATATCTTCTTAATAAAATTTAATGGATACTTGTGCCCCATTTGTCATGAGTTTGCATGTGAAGGAGGTGAATTTTAATTAATCTACTTGTCTCTTAAATGACATATGACATTTACTCATATATTTGTCTTCTCCTCCCCATTATTAAGAGAATCATGGGCTATGGATCATAATATAATAGGCCTCTAAAATAATTTATTTCAGCCACTTTCCTTAGCTGATTTGTTACATAAGGAGAGGATTTCTAGCCTAAATTAAATGCCTAAATCTACTTTTAGGTCCATTACTCATAGTTGATTAAATGGACCCTCAAAGTGATTTATTTCAGCTCATATCCCTTGATTTGTTGCATAAAAAGGGTATTTGGCCTATAATGGATATTTATAACATACTCTTAGATAAATGATGCTTTTATCTTACATCAACAATATTTTACTTGATCAAAATGGCTCAAAATATTCAATTTCAATCCCTATTTTCCTTGCGATTTGTGGCATAAAAGGGAGTTTTGGCCCAAACATTATGCATATCTTATTTTCAATCAAATGCCTTCTATTTTTTAGGTCCACTACTTCATGATTGATCAAATGGGCCTTCAAAATAATTTATTTCAGCATATTTTATCTTGCTGATTTGTGGCATAAAAGGGGGATTTTGGCCCAAACATTATGCATATCTTATTTTCAATCAAATGCCTAAGTCTATTTTAGGTCCATTATTTCATGATTGATCAAATGGGCCTTCAAAATAATTTATTTCAGCATATTTTCTCTTGCTGATTTGTGGTATAAAAGGGGGATTTTGGCCCAAACATTATGCATATATTATTTTCAATCAAATGCCTAAGTCTATTTTAGGTCCACTACTTCATGATTGATCAAATGGGTCTCCAAAATAATTTATTTCAGCCTCTTTTTCTTTGCTGATTGGTGGCATAAAAAGGGGGATTTTTGGCCCAAATGAAGTGCATATCATGTTCTCAATCAAATAATTATGTCTATTTTAGATTTATCACTTTATTTTTGGCCCAAATGAAGTATCCAATAAATCAAATATCTAGAAAGATATGTGATCCAAATGCAAGATAAATAAACAAAGAACATATGCTATTCTTCCCGGTTTGATCTTCGGACCGGGTCCGGGTTAACAAAACCTAAAAATTTGATATTATAAGAATTTCAAATTAATATTATCTGAAAAGCTAATTCTTCATATAATACAAGATATGAATCAACTGAAATAGCTTCTAAAATTCAAATTCTCAGGAAGAAAAGTCTCAAACCCGATCTATGTTCAAACTAGAGTAAAGGTTTTGAAGGATTATACTTCTTGAGATAATGAATTTAGACCAATCCTCCTCAGAAAATCGGACAGTAGACATGGTCTATCAATTGATATTAGCATGATCGAGAAGGGTAATTATAATTAAAATTTCAATGATAAATGATCATATATATTTAAATCTAAAATCAATCATAAAATGATCAAAATTCAAAGAAAATAACAAAAATATAAATAAAAATGAAATAAATTATTTAAACTAAAACTTAAAAAAAAAAAAATCAATCCACCCCTCCGCAACTGTTTGTCTCCAGGTGACAAATTAAGAAAACTTTTGCTCACAAAGAGCCAATGTCAAATTAAATACATAACTACATTCACACTCAAATATTCCTAAAGCCCATAAGGATGTGACCCGTGTCCTCTGTCCACGTAGTTTTACCGTGATATGGCACCACATAAATGGCAATTGTGACCTGAGCCCTCGACGGGTGGTTCACGCATATGGCACCACTAAATTACGCTAGTCAGATGTTCCCCAATGGCTTTGCTCTTTGAACTGTGAAATGTAGAATGTATTTGTTTGGGCAAAAAGCCCTATGTTAGCTAAAGTTGACTTATATTTGTCCCTTTAGACAAACTCCATCCCAAGTCTACAAGGACACATGGGACGACGTAACCCATGTGTTGCTTACAAGGATCCTTTGGTTGGTCACTCCTCCTCCTCGACTAAGTGGACCGTGGATCACGTGGATGACAAACCATGGGATCTAGATCGGGCGCGTCATTGTTCCTCCCACTAAAAGTTTTAAATTAAAATAATAAATTTCATAAATTCTAAACTCTACTCAATCGCAATTATATACTCTTCTTTAACTATTCATTGACTAAATTTTAATCAAAGTGCTCTAAGAGAGGGGTAATTAACTATGGGCTTGCTATAGAAACCTGGAACCAGATATAAAAAGTTCTCACCAAAAGAGAATGAAATCTCTGGGTAGTGTCTTATCTACTATTCATATGTCTTCTGAAATTATCATTGATACTTAAACAACTCTTTTCTTTTTGTTTTCCAAAAGAGGTCGGTGAAAAATTTTTAGATCCCACAAGCACTTGTCAAAAAGGATGTCAAGTTCAAGTGGAATGATAGGTGTCAGCATGCCTTTGAAGATATCAAGTAGTATTTGGTGAAGCTGCCAGTTCTAGCAGCCCCTATCCCGGGCAGGCCACTCATCCTCTACACTGCTGCATTGGACGACTCCCTCGATGCTTTGTTGGCCCAAGCCAATGATGAAGGGAAGCAGAGTGCTCTCTACTATCCAAACTAGCCAAAATCTATCATAGGCCAAATTGATTGAAACCATTGATCTAAACCCATTCTAAATCAATATTTGAACTTGACCAAGTCATCTTGAGCCAAACCTAGTTAATACTTGACCCAAGTTGACCTAAAAGTAAAATATGTCAAATCTTGATCTAAGCCAAATTGATTGCAACCAATTTGTCAACTTCATTCTAAATCACTTGTTGAACTTGACCAAAGCCTTAATTTTAGACCCAACTAGAATTGACTATGAACTCAACTTGACCTAAAATGTCAAATACTTGAAACATAACCAAACCAAAATTAATTGAAACCAAACTTTACAAAATATTTCAAATGACCAACTAAACCTAAACCAACACATAGCCTAACCCAATTGGGTCAAATGGGTCAAATGGGTCATATTTGTCAACTTGATTCATTTGACTTGAGTGAACTCAATTGAACCAAAACTAAATATAAATCAAATTGAAAAAAAACCAATGATACCAAACCACTCCAAATGATCATATGAACTTGACCCAACTCTTGGTTTGACCCAATTTGACCAATTGGTCAACTTGACCCAAGTTGACCCAATTTGACCTAAATAGGTCAACATGAGCCAAATCATATTAAATCAACACTAAATTCATTGAAAATTGGCACAACCCATTTTTCAATTATTCCAAATCTGCCTAAATCAAAATCAAAGCTAAATGACTATTTTACCCCTAAGTCAAAGGGTAACCTATGATCAAATTCACTTGGAATTTGATCATATTCTAACTCAAGATCACTTGGCATCCTATTAGTGGTCCATTTGGACTCCAAGGGATATGGTGCACATGACCCAATGGGTTTTGGTTAGCCAAACCTAACCCAAAGCTAAAACTGACCACCCAATGGAAAATGAGCACATGGAATCACTCCATACTCTCATTTAACACATGAGCAACTCCTCCACTACACTCTGTTGCCAAAACTGAATCACATGGAGCTTGTAACAACCTAACAAATCCATTCAATCAAACCAATTTGATCAAAATGCCATGTGAGCTCATGATCGTTCGATCCAAGTATGGGGAGATATTCTCTCCCTCATTTCATTCCAATTCAGCACTCTTGCATTCGATTGAGCCCTGAGAATCCAAACAGAGCTTCCCCAAGCTCTTGCAAGCACCATCAGGGAGGCAAGTCGAGCTCACCCAAGGTGTTTTCCAAGCAACCAAGCCATGAAGGAGGAGCTAGACCAAAGTCGTAAGCCATTGAAGCAAGCTTTGGTCAATAGGAAGACCCACTTCATCTCAAGCCTTCAAACCTTCAACAAGGCTTCGTCTCCACTAGACGAAGCTACCTCAACATTTGAAGCACTGGTGATAGCCTCCGGTGAGGTATGCTTCAAAATCGAGCTTAAGTAGGAAATTCTTTGGTCCCTTGTGAAGGGAAGTGTAATCCCAATTGAATTCCATTATTGGATGTGTCTCTTATTACTTCTAGATGGTGTGGTTGAATCGGCTCAACCGAGCTCGCTGTGATCAAGCCATGGAGGATGGACGGTCTCCATCTCCTACAGGTGAGGGCAGAGATGAATCATGGATCATCCATTCCATGCATTTTGGATGGACGATCCTGATTAATCGCATAGATTCACTCTTTAATCGTTTTAGATTCACGGGTTTTATCCTGACCATCCGATCCTTGATCCAAGGAGAAAACACGTAGTGCCGCCGGCTGACGCGACATTTGATTTGATGACTTAAATAACCAATCTCGCCACACCATGTCAATGGTCCACGTGGTGTCGACGGGATTAGTTATATAATTAGGGGATTTAATGACCTATTAACCATAAAAACTTTAAAAAATCATAACTAAATATAGAAAAATCTAAAAAATGCAAACTGAACTTCATTTTAAAGATAATTCAAAGGGGAATAATATAAAATTAAGTTTAATTAATTTTGAACATTAATATTTACTCAAATTGGGGTTTATTGGGGATTTAATTATATTAATTACTCCTTAATTATTTCAATAATTAATTCCAAACACTCTAGGATTAATTATTGTGATGACCTCTGCCTCCCATGATTTTCTTGGAATTTATTATTGGATTAATTAAGGTAATTGCTTATTTCATCTCTAATCAATCCCTTAATTAACTAAATAATTAATTAACCTATTAAATGATGATGAATTCATTAATTAAACTTGTTAATCATCTTCGAACAGTGGATAGACTTAGGGAATGAGATTAGGATTCATTTTTCAAATCTTTTTTCCTAAGTCTATTTCATTTGAATGAAAACTTAATTAAGTTATAAATTGATTAATGATTTAATCATTTCATTAAATAGCTTAATTAACCAAACTAAAAATAAAAAATTAATCTAGAAACTTAATCACTTAATCAATCTCATTCTTGGATAGATACTTAGGTGTTCAATAACCAAAGTGTCTTTTAAGGAAATCATATCCAACCCACATGTGTGGGAAGGTTATGAAAGTACTTAATTAAACCCTTTAACTTAATTAATCAATAATTGTGAGGCAATTGCATTAGATCCCTTTCTTTCTTAAGAGCATTGTTGATTTAAATTCCATGTGGTTGCATATCATATGTTGGCTCATAATTATTAGGTTAATTATGTTAAGGTGGTGTAGGTAAGGGGAAATTAATGAACTTAATCTACATCTTAACCTAAATAAAATATAAAATCAATCTAATGGTTCTAAAATTAAACTAAATTGATTCACATATGTGGGATATGGGTTAGGACCAACAAACATTTTCACATTTCCTAAAATCAAATCAAACTCAAAATTAAAAAAAAAAAATTAAATGATCTTTAAAGATCTTGAATTAAGGTGAATGAAGTTAAATGCTTACATTATTTTATTTCTTTCCAAGCATGTTAAATGTGATTTATCATATGAAATCATGCATTCATACATTTTGAAAAATCAAATTAAAATGAAATGTTTTCTTTATGTCAAATTGTATGCTTTGGCTAAAGTAAGAATATGAGTGGCTATTATCACTATTAAATCAACAATTATTTTCAAAACTTATAAATCAAAGACTATAAATGAATGTATACTACTTATAAGTATTTATAAGCTTGCATGTGAATATAGCTTAAAATATGTTATGTGATTTTCTTCTCTTTTCTTAACATGGTTTGTATAGGATTTGCAAAGTGTATAATTCTTTTGAAAAGAACATGTCCATTCATTTCTTTTGTACATGCACATGTATTTAAGAAAAGTGGTATATTAGTTGACATCCCGATTGTGAGGTTTTAAGTAAAACTGCAAGTTACCTTATACCTTGGTAGAAAATAATGGTGTCATACTCACTTATTTCTTTCATACTTGTAAATGTGCATTTTATTAATGGATAAAAGAATCCCTTTCTTTTCTACTCAACAAAATCATGCATCATGAAACATCCAAATTTTCTTAAGCAAAATCTCTTAGCATTTATCATTAAGGTGTGTTAAATATTCACATTTGCATGTATAGATATGCTTAGGATAATTTCATGTGCATGATACACATGTTGGAAAGAAATAAATAGTTGTGTGCTTTGTGGTAGTAATTCACTTTAATTAATCTTTAAATATATTTTTATTAAATATGTTTATTTAGAGTAAATCTAAATTTAGGATTAATTAAAATACATAATAAAACATTCACTAAAGAAAAATTACTAATGAATCTACCTTAGAAATTACTTAAGGTAGGGAGAAAAGAGAAGTTCTCTTCTCCTTTTCTCTCATTACAATACTTAGAAATTAAGTGTAAGTTCATTCAAACCAAATCATCAAATAAAATTAACAAATCAACTAAATCACTTAAATGAAACCACCCTCTAAGTTGAACCTTTCATACTTAGAAAATTTTAACTTTAAAGCTAGCTAAGAAATAACACACAAGCCTTAAATGACACACACATTAAAGAAGTCATTATTTCTATTTATGTTATGTGCATGGTTTGATACTTGATTTTATTTTATGATGTGATATTTTAGTTTGGATGTTATGGTGTATGTGCGTAGAGTGGATGATAGGATGATCTTAGTCTAATCAATATCGTCTGCATGAGATTGTGTTGCGCTGTAATACAAATAATAAATACTTTTGTTGTACAAGTTACTTATACCCCTAAGCATAATCCAAAATAGGTCAGGTGGACTTGGTTACCCATGTGTGGGGTGCTAAGTCCAATTTATTCATATACATGCTTGAGATCGTGTGATTTATTTTGCTAATCTCTATTTTGCAAGTTTTAGTTAAATTTATTTTTCTCATTTTTCATGTAAATTTTACAATTAAGATTTAGAATGAATGTTATGGGGGATTAGGATGAACATTGGTTATAAGACTATATCTTATGCACCATGTGAAGCCTTTGGAGCAACTACATTCTAACCAACTAAAAGAAGAAAGAACAAAGAAAAGAAAAAAAAGAAAACATGAAGAAATGAAGAATGAAGACCCCCATAACATGAATTCCTTTTTGATTGTTAAGTCATTTGTAATATGGGTTGTATAAAGGTAGAGCTCGGCTACCCAATTTCGTGTGGTCCACCACAAAGGCATTTTATTCTTTTGCCCTAACTTTATAAATTGTTTGATGTTTGTTTAGCTTGTGCATTAAGATGACATATTTTTCCTAGTTTCTTTCTTACTTTGATGAATGGCTTGGATGCGTTTAGGCTCTTAGGAAAAAATAAATTTTCTATCCAATAGATCAACTCAAAACTAAAAAATTAGTAACTCATTCACCTAAAGCTCAGTTATAAATCAAGATAAAAGATTTAGCAACTTATGGATGTTGTATATTTTCATTTCATGCATAAAAAAGCATCTTGTTTCACTCTTGCTTATGAAGGCTTCCACTTTTGTCAGGGAATTTGGCTTAATCCTTGAGAGCCATGGTGGAAATACACATCCTTCTTGTTGATTTTGGCCCATAATCAAATTGCTCATGCATTATGCATATGAATCCTATAGCTTGTGTCAAATCAATTGTCCAAAAATGAAAATAAAACATAACAAAAATTTGCATTAGATTTAAGTCACTAATCATGCACTACATGATCTAGTCTCTTAGGGAGTGTGTTTAAGGACTTTGTTTCTTTCAAAATAAACAACTTAGTTATCTTGCAAAAATATATGACTTGACTACATGTATTTAAAATCATAGGAGGAGTTAGTTAGGCCACCCCAGGCTTGTGCATCAATGGGTTTATCCTCTCGAGTAAACCAAATACCCATTTTCTTAGATTTGGGTCATGCTTTCTCAAAGCTCCTAGATTTATTTATGAATTGCCCTGCGCTATAAGTATAAATCCTCACCTCTTAGGCATTTTCATGATCTTGTGTTGTGGAATTGTAAGCCCTGGATTTCTTATAAAAATTCAACTCAAACAAATAATTCTTTTCAAATTCAAAAATATAAAGACCAACGATAGGATAGTTTGGGATTGGGCTTCCTAGTATCATAAGCATCCCCTACTTATCTTCCTTTGATTTCTAAAATAACTCCCTCCTCTTGATCAATCTCACTTGATCTTCTAAAAATAAACCAATTGATTGATAGTCCTATCTTTGAAATCTTTGGTGACAATGATCATTTATCTTAATTAAAATATTCTTAATAAATCTCAGGATGTAATTAACTGGATGCTTGCCTCCAGTAACTTAACAAAGTTAAAAATAAACCTTACTTACTCTACGTAAAGTGGGAAAAATCTCTACATCCCAAGACCTATCATCCTGTGAGTCCTTATTAGACAGCCCATTATGATTTTATCTCGAGATACATATCATTCCTCAATATTGTATTCGATCACTCTAATGTGAACATCAACGGATCTACATGGTGTCCAACACAAGAAGTGTTATTTTTGCTTTTCATTTATTTTTCTCAAAAGATAGATGAAGAATGAAAATAATTCACCATAGGTATGTATTAATAGAATTTATTTTATTTTTTAAATAATTAATAATAATCACATTTTAATTATAATTATAATTAAACTCTTAATTAGCTTGTAATTTCAGTGTTTCATTATAGCAAGGACAAAATCCCCGTACTTAGCTCGACATGCATTAGTTTAGGAATTGAAATATATAACATCGATCGTTTCTCATTTTCCTTCGCATTTTCCTTTCCCTGGCTCTCAGTTCGGCCGTTTAGGAGGAGCGGGAGAGAGAGGGGCCGGCAAGAGGATAGGTGGGCTCGGCAGTAGGTGCGGGAGGTTGTGTCGGCGTCAGCGCTGGCTGCCGTGGTCGACGCGAGTAGCTCTCACACTGAGGGAGTCATGTTCCGAGCAGGATCGCACCTGTGCTACGGCTTGGGTAGGGTTCGAGCTCGGTCCGTGGAATAGGAGGTAAATAATAATTTTTTTATTAGTTTTTTTATTAAATAGGTATAGATAGTTATGGAATTAATTTGAAATTAGTCGGGATATTTTTATGGAATAAAATAAAGTATTAATGATTTAAAGTTTATTATGATTAGCTAAAGTGATATGATAAAATATTGGTAAAAAGTGAAATTTATGGATTTTTCCTTCACATTTTCCTTTCCCTGGTTCTCAGTTCGACTGTTTTACGTGAGAGACGAGAGGAGCGGGAGAGAGAGAGAGAGAGAGGGACCGGCGAGAGGAACAGTGGGCTCGGCCACGGGTGCGGGAGGTCGTGTCGGCATCAGCGCCAGCTGCCGTGGCCGACGGGAGTAGCTCACGCGCGGAAGGAGTCACGTCCCGAGCGGGATCGTGCCTATGCTGCGGCTTGGGTAGGGTTCGAGCTCGGACCGTGGAATAGGAGGTAAATAATAATTTTTTATTAGTTTTTTTTTTATTAAATAGGTATAGTATAGTTAAGGAATTAATTTGAAGTTAGTTGGGATATTTTTATGGAATAAAATAAAGAATTAAGGATTTAAAGTTTGTTATGATTAGCTAAAGTGATATGATAAAATGTTGGTAAAAACTGAAATTTATGAATTTTTAATATTTATTTTGGGTAAATATAAATTAAGGCACATGTTGATTTATGCAAGATTATGTATATATTACGATTTAAATATGATTTATTTGATAGCAATTTAATTGGATTAATTAAATGAGTTTAAATTAACTAAGGATTATCAAGGATTATTATGAATAGTAAAAGATTGATAGATATATATTTTAATTAAATTTTAGATGCTAAATGTTTTAATTGAAATTCTAATTATTCAAAATTTTAATCACATTATTGTCTTTAAGCAGGATTAAAGCATAAATAAGGAGGATTGTAGGAAGCGGGTGACAACGTTGCATTTGTAAGTTTTAATAATTAATAATGAATTATTGTAAATTATTAGGTGATTAATTAGTCGTCTGAAATTTTAGTTTTTATAGAATCAAGCTTTTTGAATAACGTGAACTAGTGTTCGTATGAGAAAAAATCCTGTTGATACTGTTTATGTACGGAAGTGGTTTCAAATATCTCATTTTTCGAGCGAAGTTTGCTACTTTGGTAACATTTGCAAATTTTAATACATATATGTTTATCCTTCTCTGCAATATTATTGAGTACAATATTGATTGTTTCTTGTATGTTTTATTTGAATCAAGACATATGCATAGTTTCATGTTTATGCCACTCAATGGTAAATTTGTCTTGCTCCTTCTTACATCTCCATAAGTAGTATATTGTTTCAGTTTATTTTTGATTATTTGCATACTATCTTTCTTCTTATACACACAAACTTACTTATACATGTATGGGTTAGTAATAGAAAATTGAATTAAAATATGATATTACGCATGAATTGGGACAAAAGATTTCAAAGAGGGTTCTCAAATGATATGATATGGAGCAAAATGGTCTCCTATAGAAATAAATTAAATTATATATAATTTTTATGCTATGATATGTTCATCAATGAATGTGATAACTACAGATGACATAATTTAAAGCTATTTTGAATATATATGTGTTATGAAGTAATGTGTACATCATGTTTCAGTCAGAGAAGAATTGTTAATAAGTTATTGTGTTCTTATCGACCGATTACATACAATCTGTATTTTAATTATCAGTTAGCATGCATATTAATGTTTTACTCTTATAATTGGATCAGATAATTTGCTTATCTTACTTAAGTCATATGACTCTTAGTTTATTATAACTATTTTCAGGGAAGGGTAAGGAGAAAATAGAGGAGTAAGTTTTGGTCATTTTTTGAAATTGTGCAGGGGAAATATTATAAATAAGTTTTGGACGTAAGTTCAGTAAATTTTAAAAGTATTGTTTTGATATTCAATGTTTTAAATGCTCTGTAGTTGGTATGAAAAGCTTCAATTTGGGTTGTTTTACTTTTCTGAATTGATAGATTTATTATTTAAATATTCTTTATGATATGTTGGGTGAATTTAGATGATTGTGTTGATCTTTTACACTATTACGTGGTATGTAAAATTTTTGAATAGTTGTTTAAGAAAAATTAAGCCTTAAATTTACTCTCTGTTACATCTCTTTTTGATGAGTCTTAGGTTATCGTTTGGGATGTGACATATTTGATGATATACTTGATGAGATTAGTTAGACAAACAAAGAGAAAGGGAAAAAGATAGGACAGGACAAGTAGGAAGCAGAGATCTGGAATTCACTATAGTCTATGAATAATACAAAATGATCTCTTTTACGAATGCTCTTCAATATTTTATTTATAGGGTGAAGAAGGCAACAAGAGAAGTGCATTATAAAGAAAATACTAAAGAAATATATGATTCTGATAGTTATAAACACATGGACTACCCTACTTATAGACACATACTCACCCCATTTTGGAGATGAGATTCTTGAGGTTTTGTATGGCGAGAGCTTGAAGTTGATGTTTAGGATAAGCACTCGTAGATGAGTTTCTAAGATGATTCTTAGACGAGTTTTTTGAACAAGTCCCTTGAACAAGTCTATTAGGTGAGTGTCGTGGATGAGTCTATTTGGTGAGTTCCTTAGATGGGTCCTTTAGGTGAGTTCCTTGAAGGAGTCTCTTGGGCGAGTTCCTTGGACATGCCTTTTCCTTGACAAACCCATTGTTTGAATCCATTAGGTGAGTGCCTTGGACAAGTTCATTGGATGAGTTTCTTTGAGTAGCTCTTTGAGCAGTGCCTTAGATGAGTTACTTGATGCTTGCAACTTTTGTAAGTTTTTTTTTTCCCTAGTAGGGTTTACAGGGTACACATTATTTAAAAGAAATAAAAGGCTCCATTTAGAGGCTCATTGATGCTAATTGGGTAGGATTCCTTACAGATAAAAGATCTACTGCTAGTTACTGTAATTTCCTATGTGAGAATCTAAAACTTGGATAAACAAGTAATTAATGAATTGGTCACATCAAATGTTGAAGTTGAATTCTAGATAATGGCTCAAGGGATCTGTGAATTATTATGAATTTGAATTATCCTAAATGATGTAATATTAAAATAGAAAATTATTATAAAGTCATATTATGACAACAAATCACCTATCAACATCACACATAAACTAGTTCACCATGGCCTAGCCAAACTTATAGGCAACAACTCATTGCAATATTTCTGGAAGCAACTAGGCTGGTGGTAGGAAGGCGATTCAGATTCAATGAGTATGGATGGCTTTCAAGATTCATTGGATCTTTGGATGCATAATAGCAGAAAACTTACACATTGACAAATGAATATAACCAAAAGAGCAAATCATCGATTCGAAAGGACAAAATTATTTCAGCCTTCTTAAGAAAGACATTATTAGAACTAACTATCCTTAATAATGGTAAGAATGGAATCTATGTACAATAAAAAAAGATTGGACCAGCTGTCACATTGGAAGAAATCATTTGTCTTAAATGTATTATAATTTTATTTTAGTCACACAATATTGATTTATGTCTCTATATTAGAAGACTTTATGTTAATTTAGAGAGATAGATCATATAAGATTTTATCTTTACTCATCGTAATCTACTTACTTCTTTGATGTGTGCTTTGTAATACCACTAGTTTTTTTATTAATAAATAATCTCTCTTTTGATAAAATACAAGCCTTCAACTATGCTAAATCAATCTACAAAAGTCTAAGCAGTCATTGGCTAATTAGAAAAAATCAAACTAAATTGTAACTAATTTGAACCAAGCTTGATTTTAATTATGACCAAATTTCTCATAATTTTAATTTAAATTATTTTGTAAGGTTTAGCTTCTTTTGTATAAGTTTAAATTAGAAAGTTTTTTGCTTAGATAGGTTTAGATTTCATTTAAAATCTTTCACCCTCTGCTCTTCTTTTAGTTTGTCTCCTCTTCATTTCACACAACATGCATGAGAGGGAGAGAGATTTTGAGTTGAATCGAATCAATATTGAGGCACTCATCTTTGAGTTGAAGTAAACCTATTAAAATTCAAGCAATTATCAAGCAATTTTGAAAATTTGATCATAATTATCTTGAGGATTTTTGTCTTTTGGGCTGTTGGTCTATTGTCTTCTTTTATAAATATCGTCACATAGTTTTAGCATACATTAGATTTTCTCCAATATGTGAATGTAGGCATGTTCTGTTGAAGCACGTCAAGTCTTTCATTCGTGCAGGTAAGGTCCGCTAAACCATATGAAGTCATTTCCTTTTGTTGGATATTGGCATAACTTGCTTACACTTACAAACTTGAGATGATTTGCAGAAAATGTGCTATAGTCCAAATGATACAAAACTGCACTACTGCAAGTGAACCAAGACTTAAATGGATGTTTTATCTCGTAGAATATATAAAACCTCTAGAATTTTTCCCCCTCCTTTGTCTATTCGCACTCAAGTGTTATTTTTCTAGAACAATTACGAACACTAGTTTTTTTTTGGCTTAAATATTTTGTAAGTGGTTGGGGTCGAGTTAGTTAAAGTGTTATTAACATGAGTTTCAATGATATTTGTTTGCTAGTATTGCTACACTCTACAAATAAATTCACAAAAAAAATTTATTGGGGTCATGCACTTTTGTTTGGGGAAGGGTTTTTATTAATCCACCTAATCAGGTGATATTGTGAGTTATGTAGATTTTTTTAATAATATAATATTTCTCTTTATTTAAACTCACTTTTTGCAAACTAGATAAGTATTTTAGGCTATTGTTAGTTTCATTTCTAGCTATGCTCTCAGTAGTTTATATTATCTTATTGTTGGTATTCTGAATAAAGGAAATTTTGTTAACACATCTTCTCATGAATTGTATGTTATTATTATTATTGTTGTTTGTATAAACAATAAAATTGAAGATAATTTCAAGCCATACTTAAATTAATTTATCATATTTCACAGTTATGATGGTGTGTTTCAAAATTGAAGCTCACTCATATATTTCCCACTAATAAATGTTTGAAGAGGACTTCAAATAAAGTTCAACCACTTTAAATATTTAGGTGAAATTTAATAGCCCTAAGAGCAATTTGGATCTCTTTGTTAGCATTAACTTTATCTATCATAATGATGCATAAAATTTTACTTACGAAAAGAAATTTATTTCAAAGGTCGTTGATGCATGGTAACTTTGCTCATCATATCAACTTATATTATTTTTTCTCTTCAGGAGCATCTAGAATTGGCACGTGACACTGTACGCAAATCTTTAGTTCTGCTAAAAAATGGGAAGGTTCCAAATAAGCCATTTCTTCCTCTCGATAAAAATGCCAAAAGAATTCTTGTTTCTGGACAGCATGCTGATGAGATTGGTTATCAATGTGGTGGGTGGACTATTACATGGTATGGAAGCAATGGCAGAACAACAGGAGGTATTTAATATGCTTTATTTGTTTCTTTGACTAAACATCAATCATTCTTTTTTTTTATGATCAAACAATATTTACAGGCCTACCTTGTTTTTGTACAAAATGCTTATTATCAATATCAAGCACATTTTAGTTTTTGGTTGTTTACATTAACATCTATTTATTGATCTTTTGGAATAGTAAACAATCTTTCTTAGTCATTATAATGATTATGAATATCATGCAATTGTTTAGCTTGTCGGCATTACTTCACCAAATTTGAGGAGGGTTTTGATGATTATCAATGTCAAAGCACGCTAGTTTTAGAACCTTCTAGAACACTTTTTTTAATGAAAAGATGGGTGCTAGACCCTTCTCATTAAAATAAAAAAATGTAAATATTTACAACTGACTCTATGAGAAGGAAAACACAAAGAGATGCTAAAAGCTCCTCTGAATTTTTTAGAAACCCAATATACATCATTACCTGTGAGATTTTTCACATTTTTTTACTTTGTGAAATCAAGATCCAAAAATAATCCAGTTTCATTAAATTACTTCAAAGCATATAATTCAAATAGAGTTTGGGCAGAAGGTACCCCAAAGTCTTTTATAAATTATAACCTGCCACTATGTATCTATCTTTCCTTGGACTAAAATAGATTGAACATCCAAACTAAGAGAACTCCAAATTTTCAAAAGCCTTCTTCACATTGCCCAAAAAATTAAAGAATATGTGGATGTTATCCTATGATAAGCCTTACACATGCTACATATCTTTAGTTAAAACGATCCTCAAGTTTTAAGATTAACCTTACTATGATTTTTTGTTAAATAGATAAACAAACATATGATTTTAGTTACAAGAGGAGCCAAATACTTCCCAAATCCAATTAATTGAATTAATGGTGATGCCTTTATCCATCAAGGAGTAAATAGATTTGGCCATAAATTTTCCATTGATTACAAATAGCTTCCTTAGTATTTAAATAAATATTTTCAAATAAAGTTGACAAATTCACCAAATCTCTCCTAAGAATAAATTCTCCCTTTCCAATGTACTCCATTCCTCCCTGATAAAAAAATTGAGATTTGATATTGAAGTCTGTTAGTTTATTGAATTTGATCGAAAGAGAAAAATTTTCAATCCACTTTTCATACCAAAATCTTAAATTAATTCTATTGTTGGCTTTTCATGAAACCTTGATGAAGAATGGCTTCAAGATCTATAGATTTCCTTGATGAAGTTAGAATCATTTGAATGTTGAATCATGCAAAAACTGACATGGTTGTTATTTCTTAAAGATTTTCATGAATGATTTTCCTGCTAATAAATGATTCATCTACTTGAATAGGTTTCCAAATCTACTTGTCACGCAAAAGCTATATTGAATTTCCTCAAATACAAAATACCCAGACCACCGAAGATTTCAAGGCCTACACAAATAATCCATTTTAACAAGGTTCAAATCTTTCCCCTCCTTGTTGGTATGGTAGAAAAAATTTTAATTGATATAATCAGTCTTCTAAATCTCTAATTAAGCATTCAAAAGGGGATATAATAAAGGGATGTCACATTTAACACTAAGCTATTGAGGATAAGTGCTCCTTAAAAGATATTTATCTTTCCAGTTACTCGAATTCTATTAAACTGTGTAAGAGAAATTCAAAAAGCTCTTTGGACAAGTATAATAGCTCCTAGAGGAATTTCAAGATAATTAAAGGGTAGCTTCTCCTCATAACAAACCAAACCAGCAGCATGCTCCTTCCCTTTGCTGACTACCTTCCTCTAATATATCTGTGAAGACTTTACAGAAATTAATTTTCAGATTAGAAACATCTTCAAGGAGCTTCAAAATTAGTTTGAGGTAACTAACTTGTTTATCATGTTCACCACAAAATAATAACAAGGTATCATATGGAAAGTTAAGGCTGTTGATAGTCGGCTCATTAGGATTGTGAACACTCCCTTCAGTCTTTTTGTTATTCAGCGTTGCTAGAATATGTTTGTGAAGAACATCTACAATCATATTATAAAGGAAGGGAGAGAGAGGATAACCATGATTTAACCCCTCGTAACATTTAGGTCATTCTTTAGAATAAGACAAATAGTACTTGCGCACATCCCATAGCCGAAAACCTTGTCATAATATAGATCATTGGGCATAAGCACAAAATTATTTTTCACTGTCTTACCTAACTTTAAATAAGTTAATAAGAAAATCACTTAGATCAAGAGTTTTGTTAGCACCATTGAAACAGGAGTCTAAATCTTTTAACAATAAATAATCATCATGAGGATAAAGTTTATAGTGTTAATCACTCAAGAAAACCACCTCTTTCTTGAGCCGTTAGATGCATCTTTCACAGGTATTCTCATATTTAAAAGGTCACTGATGTTATATCTATCGAACACAAATATTATGTCCCCATAAATATTCTTTTCATGAGATTACCTCTTATCTCTCTCATTTCATCTCCAACTATATGTTCCCATATCACTTAAAGTCATCATGTCTACCTATCCTCCCTTGAAAATTTATACTCAAGTCACGTTATCTAGGTGTTGCGGTTAGCTCACACCTGCAAAATTTGAAGAAAAATATTGAGAGATTATCCTAAGGATTTTAAAATATATCTGGAATCGTCTTAGAAATTGATTAGCTTACTAGAGAAACAATCATCTAAAGGTAGAACTCTATGCATATATTGATTACACTAAATAGCTAAATAAAGTAAATTAATATATGCTAATTTATCTTTATTGGTGGAAATGTCGCTAAAGCAAAATATAAAGTCATGAATCACTCCACCTTTGAGATAATGTGGGTAAAATATAAAGTCATCAACAAACTCTCTTTGAACTACTCTCCCACCAGATTCTACTTGGTTCCTCCATGAACAACTGCCTATGACAGCAATTATAAAGGACTAGCCTACACTATGCAAGATTTGCGCACTTTGGCCCATTTTGTCTCTTACTAGATTGAATCTCGTGGTTTTATATTTTTTTGATTCTAACAGCCCTTTTTAGATTTGGGTTATTACAGGTCCTCCATCTTTTGTTTAGTTTATTGCAAAGCCGCACATCATACGAATAGAGGTGTAGATCTAATACAAATTATAATGGCCTAGCTCACATTTTGTGAGGTATTATCTGTTTTGACCCAACTACAATGACTTCATCTATTTGGAAGCAGAGTTCATGGGACAACTTCTAATTATAAAGTTAAAATCATCATTTGATTTAAGATAAATAAAAAATGGTGATTGTAATCTCATTTATTTGCAGGTACAAGCATTTTGGATGCAATCAAGGAAGCAGTTGGAGAGAAAACTGAAGTTACATATGAGCAGCACCCATCAGAGGAAACATTTGCAAACAATGACTTCTCATTGTAGTTTTGGGAGAGGTTGCATATGCTGAGATACTCGGAGACAGGACGCAGCTCGACATCCCACTCGGTGGTGCTGAGGTTATAAGTCAAGTAGCTAGCAAAGTCCCCACAGTGGTGATTGTGATATCTGGAAAGCCTTTGGTCTTTAATCAGGATTTGATGGATAAGATAGACGCACTGGTTGCAGCTTGGTTACCAGGGACTGAAGGCGGTGGGGTTGCTGATGTTCTATTTGGTGATTATGACTTTCAGGGTTTGCTTCCGATAACTTGGTTCAAATCAGTAAATCAGTTACCGATGAGTGCTGATCATCCATCTTATGACCCTTTTTTTCCCCTTGGTTTTGGCTTGAAAATGGGCCTGAACCGCAAATAGGATGACGCATCATCATCATCTATCGTTATTCTATAGTTTTGTCACTATCGTTTATATGACAGGAATAAGATGAAATTTCATCAGGCTGATGATCCAAACATTGTTTTGGCTAAATTTTTAAACTAAGTATTTTTAAAATCTTAATTAGCGAAATAGACTTAAAGAAACAAAAATTTTAAAATAGGCATAGATTTACTGGCGTTATATACATGTACAAGGCATTAGCTATTAAATTTTTATTTTTAAAAGCTGCGGCGAGATCGGAAGAGCGATCTCGTTCGCTTCTGATAGGGCACCGGAACAGTAGGATTTCCTCATTACGGCCGCCCCATACGTCCAGACTAGTGGCGGCGCCGCCAACGCCCGCTCCGGCGATCGCCGATAGCGAAAAAGTTTGTTTTTTTTGCTAAATTTTTTTTTTAATTAATGAATAATATGTGAATGTGATTTGTATTTATTGTATTTTATGTTGTTATTAGGCAAATATATTGCGTATTTTAGGTATTTTAAGTATTTATATGTGAATGTTTAAAGTTTTTTGTTTTTTTTTTTGTTTTTTAAAAATAAATGAATAATGTATTACATCAAAGATTGGTTTTTGTGGTATTTGTAATGTAGGTATTTTTTGTATTTTTTTGACTTTTTTCCTGCAACGAATTATTTTCATCATTCTTGCAAATCCATGTAATACTCATGAATCTAGCTAATTTAAATAGGTGTGTTCTTCATTCGCCGCCGATACATTTGACTCAAATATGAGTTGAATCTATGCTTGGTATTATATTATGACGACCCTTTGTTAGTGGCGATTTCTTCCCTACGTATATTGGCGGAAAGAATCGTCCTATATTAATTTCCGCACGAGTTGATTTTAGCGGCGTCTGATCGAATCATGCGATCACTAAAGTTGATTCGACACGGTTTATGATTAATCTCTGTATGATTTCCGTGTGTCTTTCATTTTACACCATTAAATGACGCAAGTATGTGAGTCCATTAATGCGGATGTACAACATGTAGTTGTATGCCGAAATTGAGTTGAAACTAGCGGATGATATCGAACTTCTAAAGTCAATTTCACTAGCATATCGTTGGTAAGTTTCATAAGCGATTATCACGAGTAATATTTCTCATTTTAGTCTTACACATTATATTCAAATGCACGGATGATGATGATGTATCATCACGTATGCATGTTTATCATATTGCCTCGACTTCTGCAAGTATAGGTGAATATCATAGCGATCAGGTGCCTTTTCTACAAATCGAAGATGACGACTATAAAACAATGTCTAGTGCAACGAGTTCAGACACAGATGACAGTGAAGGTGATATTGGAGAACAATAACATCCAAACACTGAAAACAGTTAGTTACTGAGAGATTACTAAAACAAAACAACCACTATTGAAGAACACATGTTCAGTAATAATGACTATATCCAAGCTTATCAATCAACACAAGAATAGGATGAAGAACTGAACTTTGATGGCCTCCCAACAGATTATATTTTCCTACAGAATAATTTCATTCCAGCAGACCTACATGAATGAATGTGTTTCCATGATAAGAGACACCTTAAATTTACTATTCAGGGTTGGTCAATAACAAATAATGTGGAATATGTAACTTTTAATTCTAATAAGACACGGTTCACTATACTTTGCATTAATAGCAGTCATTTCAGTAGGCCATGTTTGTGGCGTTTATATGCTCGAGCGAGCAAGAGGCTAGTGGAACTGGGTGATTTCGGTATGGCAGTCACACACGTATTCATTCGATATTGAGCAGCGGATATAGGCAGTGTACCTCGCATTTTATTAGCCACTATATCTAACCAGTCATTAGATGTCAGTTGTATTTGAAACCCAGAGAAATTATAGGTCGTATGAAATCAAAATTTAACATTATGGTGTCCTACATGAAAGCTTGGGATGCACGCAGAAAGGTTATACAAGCTATATTTGGCAGTTGGGAAGACTCATACTGTTTACTGGATCATTTCATGACTGTTGTGTGTGCAGTTATGCCTGACACAGTGTATCGCATTCACTCAAGCGTCAGTGCATTTTTTGGTCATTTGGACCTTCCATAGCAGGTTGGAAATTACGTAGGCGGTCCTTAGTCTTGATGGGAGTTTTCTCTTGGGGAAGTATAGAGGTATTCTACTGCTAGCTTTGGTATTGATGCCCACAATAGTTTGTACCCTCTAGCATTTGCAATTGTAGAAGCAGAATGTAACGACTCCTGGAGTTGGTTTATCATGTCATTGCAGGAGTTGATTCCATTTACATGCACTGGGCCCGATTTATGCATTATATATGACTGACATTCTGGCTTAGTATGTGGATGTCGGGAAATTTTTCCTTGGACTAAACGTCGCCACTGTTTACGTCATCTCAGAGAAAATTTCAAAAGGCATGCGAGTAATTGTCGATCTTTGTTTGTGCGGAAGATGTATATGACAGGTAATACTACTGACATTCACATATTCACACGTTACATTGTAGAAATAAGGAATATTAAACCAGAGGCGACTGAGTGACTTCTTGCAAGAGATGTGGAGAAGTGGGCATTGAGTCATGATGGCGGTGCATTACGCAATGACCACATCAGTATTTCAACGATGTCTTTGAAGAGGGGTGGATTGCCGATTCAGGCTTTAATTACATCAATTTTCTACAATCGTGTTGTAATGTTTACCAAATGCTTAGAGACAACTTCTGATCTTATCCGATCGAATGATTCTATATTTGCTCCTCGTGTTAAAGGTCAACTGTGACCTACAACAAAATGAGCGTGAAGCTTGAAGATGCTCAGATCCTAGAGACATTTTTCAGTTGTTGCTGTAGATGCGGTTCCACCTCTAGTTGAACCGGCGATTAGTCGGTACATGAGGTGGTATCGGTCCTGGGCCTCGTTGTACATGTTTAGGGCTCCGACCATCCTGACTATCACTTATTATCCTCGAGCTCCTGGAGATAGACTGGTAGTAAGTACTGAAAAATTGTATGTTAATCAAATATTTATATGTTATGCGAATTAAATTATATACTTGCCTCTGCAGCGGGAGCATATCTTAGACACACAAGATATTTTTCAGCCTTACTTTGGGAGAGACTTGGACACTGATTTTCAACATTCCATCAATACCTATGAGGAGATATGTAGGAAACTACATCAGGACATGCACATATCAGATAACAGATACAGAAATATAGATGATGCCAGCAGTTCCTCTGTAGCGCCTTCGTCTTCTCAGCCACATACTGTAGGATTTGATGCAGTTCCATCGTCTATACCAGATGTCGGTCCATACAGTTACCCATATGGCACACCAGCTCCGTATCCCTATCAGGAAGTCATGTTCAATCCATTTCAGTCATGGCAGGCAGCAGGCTCTCCTATGAACCCTCACCCACCGATATACATACTGCAGATGCACGTAGTGTACCCCACTGTCCCCTTTCAGCCAGGATCACCACAGGAGATAGTCGATGTTACACCCCTCGATGATCTGAGGCAGACCACAGTGAGACGAAGTCGATCGGCGGCACCGCCTGGAGGCCGTCCTCGGCGATACGGTATACTCGAGTGACGCCTTCCACCACACAGACTTCGTTAAAGTCCTCGGTTATTGTGTGTGTAATTGTAGATCATTTGATAGCTTGTTGTACACTGTTTTGTCATTGTTTTATATTTCCTATGTACACTGCATATCATGTCATCATTTGTCTATGTTACATATTTCCAGTTTAAGTAAATTGCATTCTTTCCAGTTTATCTATGTTACACCGTTTATCTTATTAGTATTGAACTGTTAGACTTTAGAAATTTTGGAGAAGTAGATAATGACTATTTTGAAAACATAATTTTTCACAAAAATTACTACGCAACTGTCCAAAATCACATCTCTATATCAACATAAAAGTCGTGAAAAATTTCGTGCCGATTCTAACGATACCAAGCTCGCTAAATTCTGATAACAGACGACTCCGATACGTCCTATTATCGCGGTTGGTCACAATATTCAAAATCGCAACCCAGCTTTTCAATAGAAAACACGAAATCTACTATGTAAGGAAACACAATCGCATTTTTTGGTCAACATGAAAATCGTGAAAAATTTCGTGCCGATTCCAACGATATCAAGCTCACTGAATTCCGAAAACAGACGACTCTGGTACAATCAAAATATTGTAGCTTGTTAAAATTTTTTTTAAAAAAAAAAAAATTTCAGGCCAGTCGCTCATTAAACGAGCGATTATGCCTATTTTAAAATTTTTATTTTTTAAGCCTATTTCATTAATTAAAATTTTTAAGGTACTTAATTTAAAAATTTAACCCATTATTTTTCAGCTTTTATTGTCAAAAAATGCATTTTGTGGTATGTATGTAATCATACTTCAATTTAAACACTTTTGTAATAGACATTCGAAAGCACTATTATTTATGATATACATAGCTTTCATGTTCTCAGTTTAGGCATTCTAGTCTTTTAGTATTAGATTCTCAGTTTCAGAAGGTCCCTCCATTGCTTTTAAGGTTTTAAAAAAGCAGTAACAGGGCAATATATACATATTACAGCAACACACGAAACTAGTTGTATATTTTCAGACTAGAGTTTTCTAAAAGCATTTTTTTTTTTTTTTTTTAACCGCGGAAACTCTCTTAGTAAATTTAAAAAAAAGATCTCATTTTTACTACTTACCATCATGACGAAAGGCCCCATTGGTGCAGAGCCTAATTTTTAAACTAGTCTTTGGGCGACAACCGATCTTGCCGAAAACACTAATTTCTCAAGATTTTATTTTAAAATTATTATTATGCATTTTATTTTTAATCATCATTTTAAGTATTGTTTTTTATGGAAACTTATCTTCAAGATGTTTCCTAATAAAAAAAAAATTTACTCGTTATACTACAAAAAATATTCTATAATTTAAATTAATACTATAATTTTAACTTTATTTATAGATAAATGTTATGATTTATTAATTTCATTTAAAAAAAGAATAAATATAATTGATATTATTCGATAATATATATATATATAACATAGATTTGGGTTTCGTATTTTATCATGCTGTTTACAGTAGCGATATCCATCTATTTCATAAAAACTTTTCCAAAAAGGAGACCAAAGTATGAATGTTGATTATGGTATTATTATCAAAATGTTTGTTCCCACTTTTCTGTTAGCTTCAAAGACAAATGTAGCAATGCATTATAAACCAATGGCTTGCTCATGTCAGTGGCTTGATACATAGAATGCCGTACAAACTCTTTATTTTAGCATCATGTTGTGGCCTAAGCAGCAAACCCTATGCTGCCAGACAAAGGATTCAACACTGATGCCAATTATGATGTAATGCTTCAGATATAATTAGCAGAGTCCATGCCACACCTCTAAGCATCATCTTGTGATCAAATTCCACATTCCAAATTCAAAAAAGCATCAAAACAGTAAGCTTTTCCGAATAGGATTTCATTGCAACATAGTATTATAATATTTTTAATCACACGACATCAAAAGGATTTAGCAACCCATTTAATGGATCAAAGCCTTTTCCAAACCGGCGAGTCACCAACTTTATAAACAAAAATAAGAGGGTGTGTATCTTGGCAATATTTTTTCATCATAAAATTAGCCCAAATGCTATCATTCTTTCTAAAATTCTACCATAGCTTATGAGAGAATGTAATAATAGATTCAATAGGTTTGCAACCAAAATCACCTTCACCTAAAGGACCACAACATTTATGCCAGGATGTCCAATGCATTTTTTTAATAGAATCATTGGATCCCTAAAAAAATTTATTAAGCAAGCGATCAATTTTGATAAGAGTAGAACTCGAATGAATATCTCAAGATATTAAGGATTCAGCAACCCATTTAATGGAGTGAAGTCTTTTCCAAACCTGAGAGTCACCAACTTTATAGCAAATGAAGTGAGTGTTTACCTTGGCAATATTTTTTTTATCATAAAATTAGAGTGGCTATCATTCTTTCTAAAATTCCAAGGACCTTATGAGATAAGGTAGTAATAGCTTCATGAATTTTGGAAAGATGTATTTAGGTTCATTAGGGTTGATTATGATGATTTAACTTAATTCTATAATTTTTCCTAATTTTTCTAATCTAATGTTAATATATTTCATTAAATTAAGACCTATGGCTTAAAAATTATGTATTTTGAGATTTATTTGCCAATAAATCATATAAAATTTATCTATGGTTTATTTTAACCTTAATTTCAAATCCTCAAAGTTTCAAATTGATTGGATTAATGGTTTGAGTTTAATTTGAGTTTCATTATTTTCATTTAAACTCAAATTAGCCCAAATATACCTAATAAAAATTAGGGATTTTGAGTTTAATAGATTCTCCTCACTAAGTTAAATCCATAGATCCCTTACTTGCATTTTTTTTAGCTGAGTATTTTATTTTCTATAATTTTTTGAAGTTTTATGTATTGTTTGTATTTCTTGAATTTAGAAAATCTAGATTTTCACTGAGTTGAATCCATAGATCCCTGACGTGGTGCCGCTTTACACTCTGCGGTGCGTGATTCAGCCACGCATGATCCATGTGGATTCCACATTATTTTGGTGGCAAGACAGTCTGATTTGGGCTGTCTGATTGAAGATCAAATGGCTCGAATTTATCACAAGATTTTCTAATAGAAGGAATGGTCGATGTTGATTATGTCTCTCTTATAGACGCCGAGAATCGACCACCATCCGTTGAATCAAAGTGATTTCTAATAATCTAGCTGATGCCACTTTAATCTATGAGATTAAGCTAAAAATTCACACCATCAAACATAATATACTTTGGTTATCAAATATTATATTAAACTACGAAATGTGGCTCTATTTAGATTACTATCAGTGTATCAAAGCATACTGTAAATATTTAAATGCTATAAATTCTTATATGGTGAGGAAAAATTAATGAAATTTTTAGTAGACTAAATGCTAAATTTGGCCAAATACTTAGAAAAGAGCCCCTTTTTTTAGAGAAATGCATTTAAAAGTAGCAAATAGAACGCTTCAATACCTTATCGTTAGAAAAAGAAATCCTATTTACTGAATCTAAATTTGTTTGTTGGCGTTGATTCTATAAGGTATGTACTAATACAATTTTATTTTATTTTTTTAATAATTAAAAACAATCACATTTTAATTATCATTATAATTAAACTCTTAATTACTTCGTAATTTCACTGTACAAAAAATCCCGCAATTAGCTCGGCATGCATTGATTTAGGAATTGGAATATATAACATCGATCGTTTCTCATTTTTCCTTCGCATTTTCCTTTCCCTGGCTCCGGGTACGACCGTTTCACACGAGAGACAAGAGGAGCGGGAGAGAGAGGGGCCGGTGAGAGGATCGGTGGGCTTGTCCGCGGGTCCGAGAGGTCGTGTCGGTGTCGGCGCTAGCTACCGTGGCCGACGTGAGTAGCTCTCGCGCAGAGGAGTCGCATCTTGAGGGATCGCGCCTATGCTGCGGTTTAGGGTTCGAGCTCGACCCATGGAATAAGAGGTAAATAATAAATTTTTTATTAGTTTTTTTTATTATATAGGTATAGTATAGTTAAGGAAGTAATTTGGAATTAGTTGGGATATTTTTATGAAATAAAATAAAGTATTAAAGATTTAAAGTTTGTTATGATCAGCTAAAATGAAATGATAAAATATTGGTAAAAGTTGAAATTTATGGATTTTAATATTTATTTTGGGTAAATATAAATTAAAAATCAAGGCACATGTTAATTTATGGAAGATTATGTATATATTATGATTTAAATATGATTTATTTGGTAGCAATTTAATTGGATTAATTAAATGAGTTTAAATTAACTAAGGATTATTAAGGATTATTATGAATAGTAAAAGACTGATAAAAATATATTTTAATTAAATTTTAAATTCAAAATTTTAATCATATTATTTTCTTTAAGCAGAATTAAAGCATAAATAAGGAGGGTTGTCATAGAACAAGTACAACAATGCTCACTTATGTAAGTTTTAATAATCGAGAATTATTATAAAATTAGTTATTAATTAGTCGTTTGAAATTTTAGTTTTGTAGTAACAAGCTTTTTGAATAACTAGTGTTCATATGAGGAAAAGTCTGATATTGTTTTATGTATGAGGTTTTAGACATCTCAGAAGTCACTTTGGTAAGATTTGCAAAATTTAATACAAATATGTTCTCTCGCAATATCAGTACAATATGATTTATATCAGTATATTTTATTTGAAACTAAGACATATGCATAATTTCATGTTTATGCCACAAATAGTAATTTGTCTTTCTGCATCTCTATAAGTAGTATATTGTTTGTTTATTTTTGGTTATTTGCATATCTTTCCCATTGTTGAAAAGCAAGTAATGACTTATTATACATATCACGATAAGAATCGAAGAAAAAGTTATGATATTACTGCAAGAATCGAGCAAAGGTCCCCAAATGAAAGGTCCATATAAATAAAGAAAACTCGTAATTTTTTACGTTATGATCAAAAAAAATTGATATTATATATATATATATATATATATATATATATATATATATATATATATATATATATATATATATATATATATATATATATATATATATATATATCTTGTGTGTGTGTGTGTGTAAAGTAAAAGTATGTACATCATGTTTTAGTAGAAAATAATTACTAATAAGTTATTGTTATTGTACAAATCAATGATTATGCACGCAACATTAATTTTAATTATCTAGTCGATGCATATTAATATTCTACTTTCTATAATTCAAATATGTATATTTATCTTACTAAGTCGTATGACTTGCTAGTTGATTATAATTATTTTCAAGGAAGGATAAGGAGAAAGTGGAGGAGTAAGTTTTGCCCCTTTTAGAAGTTGTACATGGAAAATATTATAAATAAATTTTGGAGGTAAGTTCAGTAAATTTTAAAAATATTATTTTGATATTCAGTATTTTAGATGCTTTATAGTTGGTGTGAAAATTTTCAATTTGGGTTGTTTCCACCTGCTATGAATTCAATGGATTTATTGTTTAAATATTCTTATGATATGTTAGGTGAATTTAGATGACGTTGATCTTTTACACTATTTGTGTAAAAAGTTTTAGAATAGTTGTTTAAGAAAAATTCATACCTAAATTTATTCTCTCGTATATCTCTTTCGATTAGGTTATTGTTTGGGATGTGAGAAAATGGTATTTGAGCATTTGAATTAAATGATCAATTTATTATTTGGTTTAGAGGTTTTAAGAATATAATATGATTTAATTTCTACAGAGCATAGGTTGGGGAAGTTGTAATAAGTGATTTAGAGGTTTTAAGAATATAATATGATTTAATTTCTACAGAGCATAGGTTGGGGAAGTTGTAATAAGTGATTTAGAGGTTTTAAGAATATAATATGATTTAATTTACAGGCAGGTTGGGGAAGTTGTAATAAGTGAGTGGTGTATGTATAAGCTCGTATATTTTGTGTCATACAAAAAATATATATATATATATATATATATATATATATATATATATATATATATATATATATATATATATATATATATATATATATATATATGAAAAATACATGTTATGCTATTCATTTTAAGATATGACTGAAAAGGTGCCTGAAAGAACAAATGGACATTTAGATCAACTAGGGAGAGATGTTGAAATTTCTAAAACTATTGCACCAGTTGAGGGAAGCATATTAAGAGCAAAAAAATGTACCAGCACCAAACTTTACTGTTGTGATGCAAACATAAATGATGAAAATGATGATGCAGATGATGAAGAAAAATACAATCTTTTATAGCACCTGCAACACCTACTGTGCCACCAACATCTGTATCAGTACCAATACTAGTTACAGCTGCAGTTCAAAGCACTAGTGTTAGTACCAGTATCAGTGGTGATATCAATAAACAGTTGAAATTATTTTATAGTTTGAAGCTAATAGATGCTAGGGTAACTGAAGACTGGATTATCTAAAATTGAAAAAATTTTAAATGGGATGAAATGCCCATTAGATAGAAGAGTATCTCTGGCAATATTTTTGTTGGAAGGGGAGGCAGAGCATTGGTGGAGAGACCAATAGTTGGAAAAATTTGCAAACAGATCTATTGATCAGATTACCTGGGAAGAGTTCGAGCAAGTCTTTAGAGATTGGTTCACTTCTCTTTCAGCCAGAAAAGCAATGCAAGAGAAATTTATAAATTTGACTGCAAAGAAGGATCCAATATGAGCCAAGATGCTGTTAATTAATACACTAAGTGAAGTGTTATAGATTTCTCGAGGATTGAGAGATCAATTCACTTTAATTCCACTCGAATTAAGAAATTTGTAGAATTAATAGAGTGCTAAGCAGAGCATAATATGGATATGGTCAAAGATGGGATCTTGGCAAGAGGAGGCAGATGTTAGAGCAATTTAAAAAATGAAAGTTCAAAAAAATCACAATAATATCAATACAATAGCAAACATCAAGGAGGCCAAAATTGACCATTTTGCCTTATATGTGGAAAACCACATTCTGTAAAGTGTCTTGGAGATGTTATCTATGTGGGGAAGTGGGTCATATCAAAAGAAACTATCCAAGAAATATTCATGGGAGAGCAAAGAAAGAAGAAAAAGTGTATAAAGATACAAAGCTATGAATAAATCATTTGGATAAAGGAATGAGTCCGGAGCTCGTGTTTTTTCTTTATCTTCCCAAGCCGAGAATCTTTAGATGTGATATGGTATGCTAACTATTTGATTCTCGCTAAAGTATTTTTTGATTATGGTGCATCACACTCATTTATGTCCTATTTTGTAATACATTGCACACTTACTTTTTTCGTTGAATTTTATTGCCCTCTAGTGATTGTATATTAGCCAACAAAATGTGCTTTAATATTGTAATGGTAGGAAATTTTCATATGAATTAATTTTACTACCTTTAATTGAATTTGAAGTGAGCTTAGGAATGGATTTGCTAACAAAATATTTTGCTGCAATTGAGTGTTGGAAGAAAAGGTTTGATTTACCTAATGAGAGACCATTTTATTTTCAAGAAAAGGAGTGATAACCTCTTTAATACATGCACTCAATGTTGACAAAGCTATAAAAGCTGGTGACTTGATATTTTTAGTAAGTGTAGAAGTTCTTAAAGATGCAGTGATATCAAATTTATTACGAATGAGTTTATTGATGTCTTCCTTAAGGAATTTACTAGATTATCTCCTGAAAGAGAGATAGAGTTTATAATTGAAGTGCACCCTAGAACTACTCTGATAGTTAAAACACCTTACAGAATGGCTATTAATGAATTAGAGGAGTTGAAAAGCCAATTATCTAAATTAATCGAGAAAGATTTTATCAGACCTAGTTCATTTCCTTAGAGTGCACCAGTACTATTTGTAAAAAGAAAGATGGTTTCATGAGATTGTGTATTGATTTCCGAGATATAAATAGAGTGGTTGTTAAAAATAAGTATCATCTCCTTAGAATTGATGACTTATTTGATTGGAAGAGCTTTTGTGTCTCCGAATTGATTTGAGATCGGGATATCGTCAGTGAGAGAAAGTGACAAAAGACAATATTTAACACTAAGTATGGGCATTATGAATTCTTAGTTATGCCTTTTAGATTAATTAATGCACCTACAATGTTTATGGATATGAGCAGACTGTTTTCGCTTGCATGTGCTAAAATTCTTTTATAAATTGTGCATGCAAATCAAAACAACTTGCCCTATGCATTGGCTCGGTGTGAGCAATTCGGAGAAGATCTCGATCGGCCAAACAACCAGCCAAAGACCGTGATGATTAAGGCAGCAGTTGAGGCGAGGGTGGGATACGTACAAGAGTTCCTAGTCGAGGAAAGAAATCGATAGAATTTTTCCCCTTCAATTAAGAGATTTAATTTTAATTCACAGTTTTAATTATTAGTTTTTAATATTTAATCTAAATATCATTAAAGTCCAACTAAAAAAATGAAGAAAGAAGTCAAACAGCAACTGGCTCATCACTCTTTCAATTTTCTAATCATTTTTTTTTGACGAATTAAATATTGATTCGGTTAATCTTTGACTTTTTGGATTGCTCATTCAAACTTTTGGATAATGTAAATCTTCGAGTTCGTTCGGTTTTTAAAATAAATTCAACTCAAATCTTGATATGTTTATATTCTCGTGGACACAATCTTCTCAGTTATTAATTCGTTGGAATCTATTCGTTCGACTTTTAAAATAGTTTTTATTTACTGTTAGAATATTAATAAAAAATATCAGCATGTTAATAAAATTATCAATATATTAACAAAAATTTACAATATACTAATAGCTTATTATTCTGCGTTTTATTTTTAATAAATTTACACATGTTAATAAAATTATTATTCTGCGTTTTATTTTTAATCATCATTTTAAGTATTGTTTTTTATGGAAGCTTATTTTCAAGATGTTTCCTAATAAAAAAAATTTACTCGTTATACTACAAAAAATATTCTATAATTTAAATTAATACTATAATTTTAACTTTATTTATAGATAAATGTTATAATTTATTAATTTCATTTAAAAAAAAAGATAATATATACTTGATATTATTCGATAATATATATATAACATAGATTTGGGTTTCGTATTTTATCATGCTGTTTAAAGTAGCGCTATCCATCTATTTCATAAAAACTTTTCCAAAAAGGAGACCAAAGTATAAATGTTGATTGCTATGGTATTATCAAAATGTTTGTTCCCACTTTTCTGTTAGCTTCAAAGACAAATGTAGCAATGCATTATAAACCAATGGCTTTCTCATGTCAGTGGCTTGATACATAGCATGCCGTACAAACTCTTTATTTTAGCATCATGTTGTGGCCTAAGCAGCAAACCCTATGCTGCCAGACAAAGGATTCAACACTGATGCCAATTATGATGTAATGCTTCAGATATAATTAGCAGAGTCCATGCCACACCTCTAAGCATCATCTTGTGATCAAATTCCACATTCCAAATTCAAAAAAGCATCAAAACAGTAAGCTTTCCGAATAGGATTTCATTGCAACATAATATTATAATATTTTTAATCACACGACATCAAAAGGTTGTCCACTGATTATAACCAAATACAACATTATTTGCATAAATATCAAATTTATATGCAAGCTCATCTTACTGAACTCTTATCTCCTACAACCACTGTCTATCTGTAAGACCAAGTGACTTTAAGCAATTCGCAATTTGTAGACGCCTTCAAAGTAACAAGCTTGGTTCCAACAATCTATACTCTTTATTGTAATTAAAATTTGATTATTATCCAACATATAAGAGAGATTCATATGTAAGTTTAAGTAAATTATTTAAGTAGCAAAACTGGCAAATGCATAAGCAAAATAAACACAACACTGCCTGCAATGAGAAAGGCAAACTAAAAGTGAAAAATGAGGATGGGATAAGGCTAATGATGATGATGGGTTTTAAGAGAAAATTGACAAGCTAAAGATTGCTATATGGAACTTCTTTATGGACATCGAAAAAATTATGCTGGTAAGGAGATATGGAAAAGAACTGACATTATAAGTGTAACAGCCGAAAAGAGGGTTAATTGGGTTTTTTAAAATTTTTAACAATCTTTAGCCAATTCACCCAAAATTGTGTGTGATGAACCTAAATTCAACAAAACAAAATGTAATAATAAATAGAACAATTGCAAGTAGAGTAGAAATAAACAATTCAGAACAATTGTTTTTGGTTATTTGACCCAAACTGCTAAAGTCCAATCCCCAAGCTTGTGACTAATAGAAGCTTATCATTTTCAAGGACAAAAAAAAAAAATATATATGGCCAATTCATCTAGCAAGTAAAGAAGGAATACTTACATAGCACACAATTATTATGTATTTACATATCTAACACCTAAAATTTCAATATTTACATATACAACACTATTCTATGCTTATAAATATGTATTTGTATTTCACTTTTATAAAATAATTGATAGTAATGTTTTTGATGTGATATTAAAAGTTTAGTTGTTAGATATGTAAATATATAAGAAATATGTGGTATGTATGTAAATCACCCGATAAAGATCCAATCTAACACATTACGTTAGAACTAATGATAGAAATTACATTAAAACAACTCCATATATTATTTAATGGAATGATTAGCATATAGTGAGTCATGAATATGCATTTAAGACCCATTAATATATAATAAGCAAACTAATAGTAACCCTAAGTGAAAAGATTTGTTGATATTAGTTCTAAAAGAACATAAACATGCTAATGGAAGGTCATCAATGTATATAATCAATTAAACTAAATAATTGGATCATAACTAAATAAAAATTCTCCATTAGATAAAATTGTGGAACCTTGAAGAGCTTCAAACAAGTCAATTAAGAAACTAGGTGCTTTTTAGAGGTAGATTGGTGGGGATAAAACACATTCCAGAGAATGATTAAGCCAATTGCTAACCATCACCTGATTTCTAACATTTATGTCAACTATCACCCAACACCTACCACAATAACTTGACTTCTAGCATTCCACATCACCTATCATCCGATGACTGCCAATAACTAATATTTGATGTACATTAGTTGCTAACATCCAATGTCTATCCTCCACTATCCCAGTCACCTGATCTTCCCTCCTATCAAAAGAATGACAACTCGACCAATCTCTCACTCAACTCAACATCCACCATCAATGTCATCCAATGTCAATCACTCAATACACAACTCTCCCTAATACCACAACATATATCTCTCATGGTTCATGTCTCTTATATTATATTAATGACTCTCTAATTAAGTGAGGAGCACCCTTTATATTCTTAACTCAATGCTAGGGGTATTATGTCAAATGAGGTAAAGTCCATGATTCTCCCTTTTATGGGGTTTTCAAGTAAAAAACCCATAAATTTATTTTATGTATGTATGAAATTTTTCTGTAACACTATGATGATAAAATCTCCCTCTACAACCATGAATACTACTACACACAATAATAACAAGAATAATCATAAATATAATTTTGTATCATTTTTTTTAAACTTTCACAAATATGAGACCAAATTTTGAATAGCTAGTGTTAGCTATTATTATCATACATTATTGTCCATTATTCTATTAGATTCAAAGATACATGTGATAATGCATGATAAATCACATGCTTTCTCAAGACAATGACTTGACAAGTATCAAGAGAACATCTTTTTGGCATCAAGCTATAGCCAAAGTAGCAAACCACATGCTGCAAAATGAGGATTTCAGCATTGATGCAAATTATGATGCACTGGTTTGATCTTTGTAGTAAATAACATGAAAAAGAGAGACGTTGGTGATTGTGAATTATTTCAGAAGGAAAATTATTCTCCATTATCACCAATCTTAGCCCAACTATTTGACATCAATTGGCAACTATAGTAGTTTTCAAATGAAAATTTCTATGATCCACATATTTTGTTTGGACTTTAAACAAGCTCAAATATTACTCCAAGAATTTACAATCATAAGGGAATTAATCCATGTAAAATCAACATAATAGATAAATTTCTACAAGTAACATGAGTAAAAAAAGAAGAAAAAATTACAACCAACCTTGCAGGACTTCAATGGGTCAGTTTCAAATAAGCCCAATGCTCAATAATGATCTAATTAGCACATTCAAGTCAAGACTTCATCAGGCAAGTGCACAAGAAGGAACTCAGTTAGCATTCAATTACTTCAAATACTTTGAATGTGTAGAAGATGCTTCCCATCTTGGATTTTTTGCATTAGACTTAAGGTAGATCATCCGTACAAGATGGTAGCCAACATCAAATCCTTTTCAATGACTTCTCAATAAAATATTAAAGGTGTCCTGGAACCCTCAAATATAGGAAAGTGATGTAGGTCAAACACCTTTAACCTTTTGCTGGGCCATTAGATTGTTCACCTTGAGATTATCATTAACTCCTTTAGCACCCCTTACAGCAGGGCAGGGGAGTGCCCTTTAGAACTAAATTTTCAAGAGGTCCAATCGTGGATAAATAATAGTGCTTTGTTGTTATTATGGCCTATATTAATGCCTCAACAAATTAAGTTTCATACTTCATTGAAGATCACCAATCTTAGAACTAAAAAAGGAGTTCCATTGTGGTTGTAGTTTGTGTTAATGCCCCAATCATCATAGCTCTATTGGATGTCAAACTAAGAAATTCATTTGGGTTTGTGGCTTTGATGAGTTGGAAGAAACAACATATAGGGTAAGGACTTAGAAACATCAAATTAGATCCTAATATGATAAACTCTAGACTACAAATGCTGCCTAGACACAAATGTATTTAATGAGTCATGACTCTAAAACTCATCCTAATTTGAGGAAGGTCCTAATCTTCAACCAAGAGTGGTAGCTCCATGTGTCCAACATCCTAAGCTAATCAAGACATGCTCAAAAAATAATACACCTTTAGCTTTCATTTCTTTGGAAAACTCATTGCATGATGTAACACATTTAGCTTTCACTTCTTTGGAAAACTCATTGAATGATATAACACATTGTTACTAACAAGAAATCCATTACATCACACCATAGGCACCATGACAATTACATATTGATAACTTGGTATCTAGGACAATGGAACCATGTGATCTTAATAATGATTAATCAATCCTTCCTTAAATCTATTCCCCAAGTCTTGCATATATTAAGTTCCAAAAGGTAGAGTAGAACAACATTCTCAATTGAAAGGACTCTCCCAAATAGGAGGGGTAACTAACTATGAGGCTTACGTCTAAATCTAAAAACTCAAACCCCTAGATCATCCTAAGTCTTGATTGAGCATGAGAGGGAATAGATTTAACAATAAATTCAATCCACATCATTGAAGAATGATTCTCAAACTCTCACGTATGAAGGCTAGCAAGTTGATGTCCTTCATGAGCAATCAACCAAATTTACAATTTCATAGGTATGTATTATTATCAATATTGAATTTTCATCAAGCGGTCATTTTTTTTTCCCAATTTGATCAACAACTTTGCCTTGCTGTTATTAGAGGCTTGAGTAAAGCTTAAATTGTGGATTTTTCTAAATCAACTTGAGAACTCCTTTGAAGCAGAAGGATAACTCAATTTTCTTGGCCATCTAGTCACTTGCTAGTTGCGAACATTAAATATGTAGACTTCTTGACATAATGCTTACTGATAGCTTTATACCGGCTATTAAAGCTTTAAAATCAACCTCATTATTTGGTTGAGGCTCAAAAAAACTGAAGTATCATATGATGTCAACATGGGCCATAATAAAGGGAAGGCTCTCAGCATAACAAAACCCAAATATAAAGATGGGTGTGAAAGAAACTAGATTTCATACAGCTTAGCACACACTACGACATTATCAAAGTGAAGCCTTAAAAGATTGTAAACCACAAAATCATCCTTGAAGAAGTACCAATGCCAGCAAATGAAGAAATAACTATCAAAACCTATAATAAGAAAAACTTATAATAAAAAAATAATAACAAAAAATGACAGAAGTTGGAACCTTTGTGTATGTCTTGATTTTTTGAAAACTCAGTAGGTAAGCTGATGTTAGATCAATGATCTTATACTTCAATAAAAACTATTCCAACTAAAACGTGATGGATTTATATCAGACTTCACATTGTTTTTATAAGTCAGTACAGAGACATTGAATACAGGGCAAAACAAGTAATGAGAAGATAGGTCTGAAAGAGAAAGTGCAGAAGCAAATAAACAGCAACAAGATAAAAACGTTCATTGGAATTGAATACATGACCATAATTAATTGCTAGAACTAAGAAAAATAAGCGTCATTTCTTCTCCCGCACATTCCAAGTTTTAAACAGTACCATTGATTTCATATTGACATTTTAAAGGCTTCAGACTGAAAACCATTATCAGGTAAGTTAAGGAACGCATTCTAGTATTATCCTCGCTTAAGTTCAAACAAAGAAAATCATATGGATAATTCAGGTCTTTTGTGGCACAACTTGTTCTTTAGGGGGAATTTCAAGAACTAAAAGAAGAAGCGAGATAACAAAGAAGACAAATGAGTTGCGGACTTGTATATTAATGCGAAATGTGTTTATTCAAGGGAAGGACCATGCACAAACTTGAAAAATAAACAATGTAGTCAGAAAAATCATAGTTGATTTCAAAACTATGCCAGCTAAATGAAACTCAACAATGAAACAATAAACAATGTCGAACCTGATTTTTTCTTCGTAATCCAATTTTTAACATTATCCATGCGATAAATCAGTAGTAGATGGTTTTCTTCCTAAGGCATCCGGCAAATAACAAGTGACATAATCAATTAAAAGATATGAACCTAATCGCTTCTGGTGAACCGAACTCAACTTGGAGATTAAGGATTTATGAACCTTGTAAGAAGAGGAAGGGAGGGGATAGCAGCAGGAACTGCAACATTCACCTAAGGGGCTATTTGGTAGCAAGATTTTAGCAGGATTCATCCTAAATCCTGCCAAAACAGCCAAGGTAACAACTTCAAATCCTACAGAATGTTTCTCCTCCGTTTTGCTTTAGGGTTTAGGACCTACCACTAGCCAGATTACTTAAATTCGTCTCACGGATAACTCTTCATCTTCACAAACTGATGTTCTGTCGATGGCTTCTCCGGCGACCTTCCGTCGCGCCCTCCTCGATTTGCCGCCGAGCGTTTTGGGAATTTGGGGGACAGGATTTGATGATGGAGGATAGGGGTGTGCGTTTGATTGATTTGGATGGATTGGATGATAAATTTTTAAAATTGATTGATTTTGGGTTCTTAAAAATATTGAATAAAATTGATCAAATAAAATATAAAATTAAATAAATGAAATAATAATTTGGTTTCATTATTTTGATTTAGTTTTGGATAAAGTTAGCTGCATTTAAAAAATATTTGCATAATTTTTTATTATATAATGAACAAGTAATAAACAAAATAATATAAAAATAATCAAAATACAACTAACTACTTCATAAGCTAAAAAAAATTTTAAAACTAATTTTTATTTACCTGAACGATATTTTAAACTTACAAGTTGACCGAACCATATTACAATATTATGAAATCAAAATATTTTAGAAAATTGAATATTGATCCTCCAAAAAAATACTTACTAAATATTCAAAATAAATAAAATAATAGATATTACATTATACATAAATTAATAATATCATATTATAATTATTTTGGTTTATTTGATTTCATCCAAAATTTTATTTAACAAATCGATCCAAAAATCAAAAACTAAAGTTTTCATTAAAATCTAAATTACTAAGTTCAAAACCGAATCAAATTACTCAAAAACTTTGGTTCGGTTTGATTTTTTGGTTAAAACCAAATAATGCATACTCCTAATGGAGGAGGATTTACCGATTTCGGGGTATTTACATACATATCTTATTATTTTATATATATATATATATATATATATATATATATATATATGAACATTTAAACCAATTTAATCTTTAAACTCACATACACAATAGATAAATTTTTTAAATTAAGTATGTTTTAAAACTTAATTAACAGATTAAGAAATGGTAAAAAAAAAAATTTTAAATATAGTACAATGCCTAATATGATACGGCCACCTCACGTAGGTGATGCCGTCCTTTTTATCGCTGCACTTACAAGCCGATACCCACGATAGAATTAAGTTAACGGCCGATGATTCGACTTTATGTAACAAATGCCGATAAGTAGCGACTTGCCTGCTCTGAATTTTTTTAAAAAAAATAAGATATCTTTTTTTTATGATATACGGAAATGCAAACATGTAAATGAACTTATATACCAATGAACAAATGATACAAAAATACAAATAGATCAAATACAAAACAAATGTAAAGAATCAAACAAAAAAATTTCATCCATAAGCCAAAAATAAACTCAAGAGATGCGAAAAAGTGAACAATAAAAATATCCAACAACATATATACAAAATAAGCACCTCTAAACACTATCGACTGACGTATGTTATCGCGATTACATGAGTATAGCACCGCTATAACGGATAATCATGATGAGTCGGCATCATCGATCCAATGTCCGATTGAGTCTCATGAGATACCCAATCCTGGACGCCGACTCATATGGTACCGGAGAATGGGTGCTCTCGGAAAAGAAGATGGTCGGATCAACATGTGGATTGCCCCGCGCATGTTTGTCGCTCATGTCATATCCGTGACATATGCTCGTCATACGCCTATGGTGTAGTATGTCGTGTCGATCCCCGCATCATATGCTCGTACTTATTGATGGCCCGATAGTCCACATCAACGCCCAAGAAAGGCGAAAAAAGATCCTCTGTCCAAAATATGCTCGCATACAAGAAACCGCTTGAGTTATCTTAAGCCATTCATTTGTCGGCGGAAGTCTCATGAGATACTCAACGACGTGTATATGTAATTGTCTTCTAAAAAGAGATGGTCACATATGGCGTGCGTTTGGCTATGTTACTGCCTGTCGAAAGCGAGCATCATGCACCGGTGCTGGCGTATCATGTGTCGAGTAGTATCTTCCACCACGCGAACGCGGATCTCGCGGCCTCCCACGATATGTAATCGCCGATGGTACCGCACCCGCTACCGCTTCCTCTCGCCATCGACTCTAATGAAACTGAGTCCATCTGGCTACATGCAGTAAGTCACCAAACCGACGGCGACTCGGTGTACTACTCCACCCTCTTCCAACTAATCGCTGGAACTCGCTAACCGTGATGTCCTCACCAAATGCAAATATCATAGCGACTCGACTGCAAGGTGGTTCCCAAGTCACCAGATGTGTCAATACATGTTAGCAATGGTTTGACAAAGATTTGGAGAATGATGTGTATAATTAAAAGAAGTACTGCCTGAGAAGCCCATCTAACTCATCCCTAAAAAATTGATATTGCCGACATATCTCGACACATATCTCTCGCTCCACCGATCAAAAAAATATCATATCAAGTCGGTACACAATATCTAGAATCGATGCCCCTATAAGCTCATGAACTCGCCATCGCTACCATGTCCTAACAACAATAGACCGACAACCGTGGTCTATCAATACCCAAACCAAGGATGTTGCAAGGCCCCAATGTCAAATGTCATCTCCTGTAGAAATGAAATGTGTTGGTCTCTGGGAGACCAACGCTTAACTAGTGCCGCGATGTGATGATCAAGTCCGTACCATACTGCAACACAGAAAAGTCCGAAAGGCGCTGAGTACCGAGAACCGTGCACATGACGCCACTCGAGCATAAGAAGGTGAGATGTCCTTCCAAAATAGTCGCGATGAAAAAAGGTTAGGTCAACGTAACACGCGATAAATGAAACACGAAAAAATCAAGCAAGTATATTCATACCGATGATGGCCATGCGGGTTCCGCCATGAAGTAAGGCTATCCGGGATGAACCGCAGTACCGGCAGGTGCATCATCAATGCTCAAGACACCTCCTCTAGCGACGCCTAACCGCCTAGAATGCTCCTCGCCATCGCAAAAAAGAAATGAAAATTTATTAGAATCGATATAATGAGACAAAGAAAAACTATGCATATTCGCTAGATATATCTAAACACAAACTAAACTCACCGCCTACTAGAAGGGTTATGTGGGCATGATGTCCGATAATGGCCGATTGATTTACAACTACTACACATGCAATTGCTGTGATGCACCTCATCCATTGTGTTCTTGTACCCACGCGGATCGTGTGGCCTACCCGACCGACTTTAACCGCATCAAAGGATGCCGGTTGCGCCGTACTCGCCGTGTCATGTGCACATGAAAGTTAAGAGTATCCGCCTGCACATCGACATGGTGTAGTATCTTGACACATAAGTCAGATGATTGATTCTCCTATGTACTAGAGCTGCTATGGTATGACTACACGGCATATGGTAAATCATTGTTCGTGTACAACTGCATGAGCTGAATTGATCTTCCGCGGAAATCAACTCGGGAGCCACAATTCCTGTCAAACACTTGCACCTCATTTGCATTAATATTGACTGGTTGTGGGAAATGTCTAGCCTCCCGCTCAAATTTGCTTAGGATTGTTTAGGTTCGTAGAGAGAAGGTGAATTCGTCTGAATCAATTGAACTTGCCCGCTTATAGAATAGACTCACGATGTTATAGTAAACTACTATTATCAATGCTTGAATTGGTAGTCCCCATGCATGTTTAAGTACACCATTAAAGCATTCTGATGCATCCGTGGTCATGGTATTGTAACGCTTCCCACCATCATGAATCAACGTCCACTTCTCCACATCACGTTCTACCAATCACCGATATGCTTCGTTTAATTTTTTTTATGTCATGTTTGTTAAATATGTTGATGTCATCTGCCGCCACAAGTACATTTTACATAAACCCAACATCCGTAATACCCATTCTCCTCACTGCTTTCTTAAAGTTTTCCCTTAGATGTCGCAAGCAATGACGATGTGCGGCCCATGAAAATACATCGTGGCACCCACAAACCAACCCTGAATGCTTATCCGAGATTACACATAAATCGCCCCTCGATGAAACAATTGGCAGCAGTTGATGTAGGCACATAATGAACCAGAGCCAGGATTCGTTATTCTCAGATTTGATCACTGCAAAAGCAAGGGGAAATAGACCGTTATTTGCATTAATACCAATGGCTGTGAGCAACGTACCCGATATTTTTCCAAAAGGAACGCGCCCATGGAAACAGTCGACAATATCTCCCCAAGAATAGATGGTCCAAAAGCTCGAATGCCTCTCAAACTCATGTATCCGATGACATAATCGTAGCATCGTAGCGCAGAGCATAAGGAATCCATAAACAATGCTAGGGAGAAATATGAATCCTCCCAACCGCCAAATATTGCTCGATACTCTTTACGCCTCGCATCTCGCCTTCATGAAGAGACCTTGATGTTAAATTTGATTTCATCCTTCCTATGATCTCCGGTTTCGTGTCAATTTGAAATCTCACACGCATTATGAAGTAACTAATAAACTTAGAAGTGCATTGGCGATGTCCAACGACCGATGGTGGAAACGCATGCGGCAAAACCTAAAGTTGATAACCTCCAAGCCCCAACCTCTTGCTTCGCAGGTATGCGCCATTGGCAAGGTCTACTAGGGCTGCGATGCTGCGCACATATAACAGTGAAATTCTTCTGATTGGATGTCACAGTAACGAACTGGACATTATTATGAATGGACCAGCCAGTTACTGTGAACTAAAGCTCCTTCTTATTTGAGAAACACATACCTTCATATAACTCTACCGAACTGACATCATCAAAACCCGAGATATCGATGGACCATCAAACACAATATCCGTGATCCCGCCTTTTCGTAGTCCGACATAGCCAACGCATTAGGGAATTCATTACATCGTGATCCAATCGATAGAATGACCAATAAGATCATGACCGATATCGCCGATAAATTGGCAAGCAAAGACTCATCAAGAAGATCGCTATCATCGATGCGGTTTGATTTACTATTCATCATTTCATACTCATCATCAGGTAGTTGTCTAGATGAACTAGATTGATCATACAGTTGCGCTTGAATAGGCATCTCGGTTCTGCATTTAAACATATATCATCTAGCTAAAAAAATAGAAGATACCATACACAAAACAAAAATAAAAAACACAAATAATGATGTCGAGATGAAAGCTTACACTATCGCTCGCGGATAGTACCGCTGAGATTCAGCCTATTGGCCAATCAACTCGTGAGCATAACCGAGTACATTCATAATATCATCGCGGTGCAGAAGATATTGTGGTTTTATTTCCACATAAAGAATCAATGTTTGGCAGGAAGCTTCATCCAATACAGTACTGCAGACATCATCATCATCAACGATAAGCTATGTATCCCGCCAGAAAACGACATGTAATCTCCACCGCTGAAGTTATCAACATCATAACACGAGTCCGAGCACTTTAGTTTTAAATCTCTAAGCTTGTATGACGCGACACGTGATGCATTTTTTCCACCATCATAACTTGGAATGAACCGACCATCAACGATCGCCGTCTGGCCATAGAATTAAAGAAATGAGATCTTGACTCATTCATTCTACTAGCTCAAGAACCAATGTTAACAAAACTTAACAATACACTCAAACTTACAAAAAATACATATTGTTCACTTAACAATTAAGCAATGCAAAAAATGACCTACCAAATTACCTAATCCCAAAGATATCGATACCCTAACCACGAAATTTTAGGAGAATTATTATGAAAAATATGAAAAACTTCCTCTACATTATGCTAATTCAAATAAGCAAGGAATCAAAAAAAAATCAAACTTACGTAAATCCACGATCTCGACGGAACTTCGACCGATCGAATGTCCTTTGGTGGACTACCAAAGTTAATGCGTCAATGGTGGAGCCAAATAAAGTTTAATGACAATGGTGGAGCCGCATGGCGATGGGACCTCGTACGAGGAGAACAAAGGAGACAGAGCAAAAGGAAACAAAAGTTATCTGCTCGGGTCCCAGATTTAGCGCGCCGCCTATTATCGGGCGACCAACTTACACCGCCCCGATAAGTTAGCGACCGGCTTTATCCGCGGAAGCCGCCATTAACTAACGGATCAAGATAGCTCGATAAGTAGGCGATCGTCACGCCACCCTTGATGAGGTGGCGCCACCACTTATCGCCATCGCATCCTAAAGTTAAAATTTTTTTATGAATGTTTAATCTGTTAATTATTAATTAAAACATACTTAATTTAAAAATTTAGTCTACACAATATATGTACAAGGAGTTGAACTCAAGACTTTTTGGTTGAAAGTCAAAGCTTTCAATCAATAAGCAAAAATGCCTTGCACTTTATTATATATTTACATATATAACTTCTAAGTTATAATCTTTATATAAATAAAACTAAATAATTATCAAAAATATCATTATCATAATTTTTTAAAATAAAATACATATTTTTATTAAAAGAAGTGCTATTATGGAAATTTCAAATTTGAAATATTTGATAGATAAATACATTAAAAAGATATATGATATACAGCTAATTTTCCCAATTAAATTTGAGCTCTAATCATTTTCTCCCTGCTAAATAAGGTGTGCCCTTTATACAATTATAAGAGACATCAATTATTATTATTTTTTTTCAGTTTTTTCCTTCCTCTTCAAATTTCAACTTCGGGCAACACTTTATGTATGTAAATCTCAACTCCTCCTTGTTCAAGTTTTTCCTTCAACATCATTACAAATCATTTATTGCTTTTATTTTCTATAGATACTTTATTGTGTACGCCCCTTCTCTATCATTTGGCTATTAAAGATGTTTCTCCTTATAACTTGGGTATAATGTTAAGTGATTTAGTACTTTTTATCATATATTTATTGTTGATCTCAATATCTACTATATAAGTTAAGTCGAGCTCACGAGCCGAATTCGATGAACTTCGGATGCGACGACACACAAATCAAAACTGAAATACACTCGACGTCACCGAAACTAGTTGAAATGATCTCCGATCGACAAACGAACTTCTTCATCTCGCTCAGAACGTCGAAATTGATCAGAATATATATATTTCAAAATTCGGCAGTCAACCGATCAAGAAGGAAATTCATCGATACACCTACGCGCATACCGAGATCAGGAAGCTACGACGATGCCTAAACGACCTCCATTCGCAAAATTGATCACATTGTTAGCGTTGAAACGTCGAAATCTATCAAATGAGATTGTCCGTGCCCAATTTAGATGAGTCTTTATTGACATCGAGCGACGATGCGCAACTTGAAACAAAATTGACGATTCTAGCCGACTTTAATCAAAAGCCCGATGAAAGGATTACGTCAATCGAACGTCAATTTACTTAGAAAAGATACCCATATTATATGGGTTTAATTTCGACAAGATTCACAAGAATTTTGACGTGATCTTGCGAAAATCAAACATCCAATTTAATTAAACAAAGTTTGATTTAATTTTAATTATTAAATGATTAAATTAGAATTTTTGCATAAATAGGGATTAGTGATTAGATTAGACTCTTTTCATAAATACTCTTTAATGACATTCAAAATTACGCCTCAATTTTTGAAAATCCTGCCTAAATACATAAGAAAATTGATTAATCAATAATTAGGGCTCCTAATCTAGGATTTTTTTTTGGGACTAATTCAAGCAGCCGAGGAGCTCTTCTTCCAGCCCGTCCAGAGGGAGAAAATATTATGTGTGGAGTCCGGACGTAGCTTTACATGCAGACTCCAATCGTAATGCTGCATGTATCCATTATTAAAAAATCTCATTTTTTCGCATTTTTGCAAGTAATGGCGTTGTAACTGGACGACGCAATGACGATGCCGTTAACGCTTACGGCTCGACCGTTCATCCCGCAAAAATGGAGAAGAAAAATTATGCGATCGCTCCACATTCTTTTCACGAATAGTTTAGGATTTCTTTGCAGTAAAATTTTCTCAGGCTCGCCCGACGACGTCCGACCTTCTCTCGTGAGATTTAGCAAATCGCATTAAAAAAATTGAGGTATTATAGGATACCTCATGAGGTATTTTTTTCTGTATTTTTTAATTTTAATGAATTTAAGGTTTTCTCTGTTATTCTCATCGTTGAGTAAGAGAATATTTACTACATTTGAGTCAAGACAAAAAAAAAAATTTTTAATAATGGACACGGACTAGGATTGAAATTCATGAAAACTTATTACGTGCGGAGTCAAGATGCGTTCAGATTCTAATCAAATTTTTTTTTAAATTAAAAAAAAATGGAGCATTCTCATTGGAGTCCGCACGGTGAGGACTCATACGTATATTTGCTCGACCTAAAATTATGGGACTCGCTAATATTTTCACCGTCAGAGATCCTCGTTGAACTTCGTTCCCCTCGGGATCAGCGGCAGACTCTTTTTTTTTCTCTCGATTGGACGGAAACTTCTATCTCCAGCTGAAGGTGACACCCCTTGCCCTCTTTCGTTCATTATCTCTCGACATTTTCAGGATCGTCAGCAAGATTGAAGTCAATGGTGAGTGCAACGTCGGTGGCCTGCGAGGAGAAAATATTGCCAGTCCGCGTATTACGTCGCGGACTCCAATCCATACGACGCGTGTCCCACTTTTTTCCCATTTTAGCGATTAACGGGGCGTAGATAGCGACGGTAAAGACATTTCCACGGCGGCCCGCGTGGTTGATGGCGTAGCGGACGGCTAAATACATTTCCCGACCAGCCCCATTCAAAGCGAGAAGAAGAACGAGAAACATTACCGACGTTCGACATTCCTCGTCATAGAAGTACAGAACAGTTTAGGGCTTTCTTTCGACGAAGAATTTTTTCTCAGCTTAGCTCCATTGTCGATCGGTAGCGTCGGACGTCCTGATGATATAACAAATCATAAATTGAGGTATTGTAGGTGACTACATGAGGTATTTATACATGCATTCCCGAACTTGAATGAATTTAGGGTTTACTCTGTTCTTCTCACTGTCCAGTGAAAGATTGGCTATTTTTTATATGTTATTTTGTATCTGTACTCTCTGTACCTCTCAGAGGGTACATAACTTTTAGCTCTTTTACCGTTTTTAGTTTCTTGAGATTATGTTCATTATATTCAAATGGAAGCATTTGATGGCATTTTGGATAGTTTTGGGTGGGTATTTTGAATCTGTACTCTGTGTACCTCTTTGGAGGGTACAGATCATTTTTGACCTTTTTTTTTCCAGTTTATTTTGTCAATGTCTTATGATTATGTATAGGGCATTGCAATGGAAGCATTTGGAGGAAGTTTGGATAAATTCTGGGTGGTATTTTGCATCGTACTGTGTACCTCTTTGGAGGGCTGAGATCATTTTGATCTTTTTCCAGTTTTTTTTTCAACTCCTTATGATTATGTTTAGGGCATTGCAAAGGAAGCATTTGATAGCAGTTTGGGTGATTTTGGGTGTGTATTTTGCATCTGTACCCTGTGTACCTATTTAGAGGGTATAGATCATTTTTGACCTTTTTTGAAGTTTATTTTACCAACTTCTTATGATTATGTATAGGGCATTGCAATGGAAGCATTTGGAGGAAGTTTGGGTGGTTTTAGTGGTATTTTGCATTTGTACCTCTTTTTTGGAGAACAGATCATTTTGAATTTTTTATAGTTTTTTTTACAATTTCTTATGATTATGTTTAGGGCATTATAATGGAAGCATTTGGAGGCAGTTTAGGTGGTTTTGGGTGGGTATTTTGCATGCTCTGTGTACCTCTTTGGAGGTGATTTTTTCCTTTTTCAATTTATTACAACTTTTATGATTATGTTTAGGGCATTAAAGGAAGCATTTGATGGCGATTTGGATGGTTAAGAATGGTTTAGTGCATCGTACTCGTGTACCTCTTTGGAGGGTACAGATCATTTTTGACAATTTTTTCCAGTTTTTTTCTGCCAATTTCTTATAATTATGTTTAGGGCATTATAATGGAAGTATTTGGAGGGTTTAGGTGGTTTAGGGTGGTATTTTGCATCAGTACGTATACCTCTTTGGAGGTACAGATTTTGACCTTTTTTTTTTATTTTGCCTCTTATGATTATGTTTAGGGCATTCAAGGAAGCATTTGATGGCAGTTTGGATGGTTAAGGTGGTTTAGTTCAGTACTCTGTATACCTCTTTGGAGATGATCATTTTGATTTTTTGTCCATTTTTTTGCCAATTTCTTATTATTATGTTTAGGGCATTATAATGGAAGCATTTGGAGGCAGTTTAGGTGGTTTAGGGTGGTATTTTGCATCGTACTGTACCTCTTTGGAGGGTACAGACCATTTTTGACAATTTTTTTCAGTTTATTTTGCCAACTTCTTATGATTATATTTAGGGCATTCCAAAGGAAGCATTTGATGGTAGTTTGGGTGATTTTGGGTGGTTATTTTGCATCTGTACTCTGTGTACCTCTTTGGAGGTGAGATCATTTTGACCTTTTTCCAGTTTATTTTGCAACTTTTATGATTATATTTTAGGCATTGCAAGGAAGCATTTGATGATTTGGTTTTGGGTGGTATTTTACATCGTACTCTGTATACCTCTTTGGAGTGATCATTTTGACCTTTTTTTTGTATTTTTTTTGTCAATTCTTATGATTATGTTTAGGGCATTCAAAGGAAATTTGATGGCGGTTTGGGTGGTTTGGGTGGGTTTAGTGCATCGTACTCTGTGTACCTCTTTGGAGGTCTGGACCATTTTTACTTTTTTTTTTCGGTTTATTTTGCCAACTTTTATGATTATGTTTAGGGCATTAAAGGAAGCATTTGATGGTTTGGTGGTTTGGGGGGGTTTAGTGCATCACTATGTACCTCTTTGGAGGTACAGATCATTTTGACCTTTTTTTCTCGGTTTATTTTGCCAACTCCGATTATGTTTAGTGCATTACAAAGGAAGCATTTGGGGATTGTTTGGATGGATTCGGGTGATATTTTTGTACTCACGTGTACCTCTTTGGAGGATCTGATTTTGACCTTTTTTGATATTTTTTGCCAATTTCTTATGATTATGTTTAGGGCATTATAATGGAAGCATTTGGAGGATTGTTTGGGTGATTTCTGGGTGGTATTTTGCATATGTAGTCTGTGTACCTCTTTGGAGGGTACATATCATTTTTGACATATTTTTCCATTATTTTGCCTTTTATTTTTGTTTAGGGCATCTCAATGGAAGCATTTGATGGCGATTTGGATGATTGTGGTATTTTGCATTTGTACTCACTGTGTACCTCTTTGGAGAACAGATCATTTTTGACCTTTTTTTCAAGTTTATTTTGCCAACTTCTTATGATTATGTATAGGGCATTGCAATGTAAGCATTTGATGGCAGTTTGGATAGTTTGGGTGGGTATTTTACATCGTACTCGTGTACCTCTTTGGAGGTACAGACCATTTTGACAATTTTTCCAGTTTATTTTGTCAACTTCTTATGATGTTTAGGGCATTTTGGAGATTGTTTGGATGGATTGGGTATTTTGCATCATTCACGTGTACCTCTTTGGAGTACAGACCATTTTTTTTTTTTTCTTTATTTTCCAACTCCTTATTATGTTTAGAGCATTGCAAAGGAAGCATTTCATGGCGGTTTGGATGGATTAGGTGGTATTTTGCATCTGTACTCTGTACCTCTTTGGAGAATGCATTTTGACACTTTTTTTATTTATTTTGCCATATGATTATGTTTATGGCATTCCAAAGGAAGCATTTCATGGCGGTTTGGATGGATTACGGGTGGTATTTTGCATCTCTATACCTCTTTGAGGGTGAGACCATTTTTTGACCTTTTTTCTAGTTGTTTTCCAACTCCTTGATTATGTTTAGGGCATTCGGAAGCATTTGGAGATTGTTTGATGGATTGGGTGGTATTTTGCACGTACTCGTGTACCTCTTTGGAATTAGAGACCATTTTGATAATTTTTCTAGTTTATTTTGTCAACTCTTATGATTATGTTTAGGGCATTGCAAAGGAAGCATTTGATGGGTTGGGTGATTTTGGGTGGATATTTTGCATGTACCATGTGTACCTCTTTGGGATTATTGACAATTTTTCAAGTTTATTTTGTCAACTTCTTATGATTATGTATAGGGCATTACAATGGAAGCATCGATGGCTTGGGTGGTTTTGGTGGTATTTTGCATTTGTCGTGTACCTCTTTGGAGAGAAATTTTGACTATTACTTGTCTTTTGAAGTTTATCATATCGAGGATAACTTGAGTGCACCTATGAGAAATGTGTTCGATAATATTACGACGCTTTTCGTAAAACCGACATTCTAAGAGCTTCATCAATTCATTGACTCCGCGGCATTAAGCACTTCGTTCATTACATCGATCTGTCTTGGGGATAGAAAAGCAAGCTTTCTTCTTTGGGTGGCGGTATTCCTTTCACCCAGAAGTTGCATTGATAGGGATGCCAACGAGAGGAGAAGGTTGTATGGCAATCCCCATTTATTATTGACTCTCACTAAAGAATGTTTGAAATTGATGGCTCATTACTGCTGCAGTTTGTCGATTGTATATCGTTTTCTGTCAAATCTATTTTTTGTATATCACAATTACATGGCATCAAAATTGATTGCTTCGTAGATGATATAGATAGATTTCTTTGAGTAGTATATACCATTTGGGACTTTCAGTTTCCCAATTTGATGTTATTGCATCAATTGAGATTGAGTGGTTACATGAGTGGCTTTGTCACTCTTTTGATGGTATATTTTATATCTCCATTACTGTGAAATATAATGTCTTGAAGTTTACTGTTTAATATATTCATTGTAGATATGGGCGGCTGAGCACATAAGCATCATAAGCGTCATCGAACAGAAACCCGGTATTGCGATGAGAAAAATAGAGTTTTCAAAATAATATTTATGCATTTTAAATGCCTTTCATTCGAGGACTTGGAAAAGCATTGGCTCTTCGGTCCCACACCACATGGAAGATACTCTCATTCTCTCCTCGATATTCTCCCGTCAGTGTTTCGCCCTGCTACACACGACTTTGCGGTGGAGGATGTTTGCGTTTGAAGGACAGAGAAAGCGATTTCCATACAACAGTTGGATGGCTTGATTTCGGTTCTTGCTGGATGTTCCGGCGGTGGCACCACCCCAAATGGAGGTCCCAGGAAACTCTTGAGGCTACTGGAGCTTCCCACTGGAGGTACCGGGAGGCTATCACGTGTCTGACCCGAGGCGTACAAGGAAGCTCTTGTGGAGGCTACCACAGGGCTTCCATTGAGTTGGATACTTCAAAGGGAAGCCCCGTGGAATTGACCATAGAGAAGTTCTTGTGGAGGCCACCACTACACATGACGATGCTCGAAACATTGGCGACATTGAGCGTGGTGTTAAAGCTCGTGAGATAAGAAGAGAGGAAAAGCTGTACTTCCCCTTTCACACACACACGAAGTCTCGAGCAAGAATAAATGATGTGGTGGCCTACCAGTCAGCCCAGAGGTATTAAGTTACTTTCTTTTAAATTTGAGATAATAGAAATAGTTTTCACTAAATTTTTTATAGGTTCACAGATGAGGCAATAAAGGTCGATGACCCGTACTATTGTTGTGTGGAGGAGCATCGTCGGAGGTATGAATCATCTCTGATCGATCCTTTATTCATAGTTAATCTAGCTCGTCATCACTAAATTTTTTTATAGGTTATAAAGATGAGCCAATAGTTGATGATCTACTATCGTCGTGGTGGAGGATCATCGGAGGTATGCATCATCTCGGTGATCGATTTATTCATAGTGAATATAGCTCTTCATCACTAGCTTTCGTCATCAGTAATTTCGTTGCAGGCATCAGAGGCACTTCATGTTGTTGAGTTCTCATCCGAGCTATTTTACTGCTGATGCTCGATCTTATTGACACGTCGTGCTCGGTTTAGGACAAGTAAGTCAAGCCTCATTCAGTCCTTCATAAAATAACCTATTTTCGGTTGAGATTAGTTTAAAATACTGGCAGGGGTGATATAAGATTCGTCACCGGAATATCATTATTGGGACGAGTGGCGATCAATGAGTTCGATGATCAATATCCCTCGATGCACATTGATGCTTCTCGCTTCTTACCGCCAAATGAGAAGTACCGCCTCGGTCAGTATGTCCCATATTTGATACATTTCATGCTTCGTATTGGGTATGTTACCACGAATGTTCAGATACGATTCCGCTTCTGTTTGTTTAGATGAAAGCCGTAATGTGTAATCGTTTCTTCTTTCCTCGCAGTTATGCCTGCCCAAAGATGAAAGTAAAATGTTCATCCAAGATATCAGCGGACAAGGTATCAAGGGTCGAAGTTAATCTTACCGCCGCTTATAGATAATCACGAGACACCCCGGTTGGACATATTAAGTCGAGGCTCGATTTTTATGACTCATTGCCCAAACCCACCCATAAGAGCATTCTTCCCGATATGTAAGAACTTTTCAAATTTGGTTCTTCTTAACTATTTTTTTCTCGGTCCAACTTATTGAGATTTTGATTCCGCTATTTAGATCAAATTACTTGTTGAAGATGCCGCGTGCTTTTTGAAATGATCCGAGGAAATGGCCAATCGACATAGAGTGGGGGTACCCCAAGAAAATAGTCCGCTGAATGTTTATTCGCAAATACATGGAGGCAAAGAATCGTGAAACCTCCGGATTGGGTATCAACAGATTGGCCAAAAAATGAATATATTTAATTTGAAGTTACGCTACATTTTGTTTGGGACTTAAAATCCAAAGTGAGAATAATATTATTTTGTTTGATATAGGATTTTGTTCTAACTGATCAAGAAGCTCCCAAAGCTAAATCCAAGAGCTTTTCTTTAAGTAGTGTGAAGAGATCAATGGGAGGGAACTCATCCTCTCTCTATGCCTCGCCTTCTCCTCGTGCAAGTCACACAACAGAAGAAGAAGATGACTGGGAATGGAGGTGAACAAGTTTAATATTAGTTTGAAGTTTGATTCCTCCGTTTCTATGATTTAGTGTTTTTCTTACCTTCTTCCTTCACTCCTAGATTCTGTGTGTCCTCCTTGTTTAATATACCGCTTGTGGAATTGATAAAGAATGCAATAAAGAGTGATTTCCTTGCCATAAAGAGTGATTCTGCATTGTATATTTTCCTTGAATATTGAGCATTTTCTTGACATAAAGAGTGATTCTGCATTGTATATTTCCACATATGATATGGATCTATTTATATTTAAGAGTGATGATTGATAATTCTCAGGTTCAGTTCCTATGAGATGGATCTATAAAAAATTACCTTTCAAAATAAAAGCAAACACTGATTCAGAAGATCAAATATTCAGAGTCACTGAAGTACCCTTTGAATGAATGCTTAGGTTTTTCCCTCGAAATGGCTATTGTTGTTTTATGATTAATGATTAAATATATTCAAATACGGTGTAGTTATATCTGTGATGATTTAATTAAGTATTGTGGTTTGTTGCATCTATATATATTTTTAATATTTCGATTGGAGCTAAATGTTGATTAGTAGTTCTTTATTGGGTAGATTGCTTAGTTGTGCTTAACATGTCATAGTTTTTTCTCACTTTGAACATATTTACGTGAATTTATGTGGTGTCACATTAGGGTTGATATTGATTATGATGATAATGATTAATACATTATGGAGTGGGGCATTTTTCTTGAGTTAAATCAAAATCGAAATCTTTGATTTGAACAATTATATAAATTTCTGTGATGCTTTTATGAATCTATTTGAATTTTACAAAACTTCATTTTATGGTAACTCGAAATATTGAGAAAGTCCTCCCTATAAAAGTGATAATGCCTTATTATTTATCTTTATTACAATAATGCTAAAACAATGAATTTCTATTATTCATGTGCATATATATTTTAAATTTTAGATATTAGTTTAATGATTTAAATAAGTTATATATAATAAATTTTTTTATAATATATCGATTTTAGATTTATTAATTTAATTAAAGAGCAAAAAAAGTTGGCAAAATACCACCTTAAACCACCCAAACTTCTTCCAAATGCTTACATTGCAATGCTATATACATAATCATAAGAAGTTGGCAAAATAAACTGCAAAAAAGCTCAAAAATGATCTGTACCCTCCAAAGAGGTACACAGAGTACAGATGCAAAATAACCACCCAAAATTTATCCAAACAATCTCCAAATGCTTCCATTGAGATGCCCTAAACATAATCTCAAAAAAAAAAGCTCAAAATGATTTAATTCAAAGAGGTATGAGTACGATGCAAAATAACCACCCAAAATCCATCCAAACAATCTCCAAATGCTTCCTTAAATGCCCTAAACATAATCATAAGGAGTTGGCAAAAAACTAAAAATAAAGGTCAAAATGGTCTCAGACTCCAAAGAGGTACACGAGTTGATGTAAAATAACACCCAATCCATCCAACCATCAAATGATTCCTTTTGGAATGCCCTAAACATAATCATAAGGAATTAAAAAAAAAGCAAAAAAAGGTCAAAATGATTCAGACCTCCAAAGAGGTACACAGAGTACAGATGCAAAATATCCACCCAAAATCACCCAAACTGCCATCAAATGCTTCCTTTGGAATACCCTAAACATAATCATAATAAATTGGCAAAATAAACTGGAAAAAAACTGTCAAAAATGGTCTGTACCCTCCAAAGAGATACACAGAGTACAGATGCAAAATACCCACCCAAAACCATCCAAACAATCTCCAAATGCTTCCTTTGGAATGCCCTAAACATAATCATAAGAAGCAAAATAAACTGAAAAAAGTCAAAATAATCTTCTTCAAAGAGGTACATGAGTACAGATGCAAAATAACCACCCAAAATCCATCCAAACAATCTCCAAATGCTTCCTTTGCAATGCCCTAAACATAATCATAAGGAGTTGCAAAAAAACTAAAAAGGTCAAAATGGTCAGACTCCAAAGAGGTACATGAGTACGATGCAAAATACCACTAATCCATCCAAACTACCATCAAATGATTCCTTTGCCCTAAACATAATCATAAGGAATTGACAAAAAACTGTAAAAAAGGAATATGATCTGTACCTCAAAAGGTACACACAGATACAAAATACCCACCCAAAATCACCCAAACTACCATCAAATGCTTCCTTTGGAATACCCTAAATATAATCATAAGGAGTTGGCAAAGAGAACTGAGAAAAAAAGGTCAAAAATGATCTGTACCCTCCAAAGAGGTACACGAGTGAGAAAAATACCACCCATTCATCCAAACAATCTCCAAATGCTTCCTTTGGAATGCCCTAAACATAATCATAAGAAGTTGGCAAAATAAAAAAAAAACTATCAAAATGGTCCACTCCAAAGAGGTACACGAGTATGCAAAAATACCAATCCATCTAAACAATCTCCAAATGCCGCCAATGCTAAACATAATCATGAGCAAAATAAACGAAAAAATCAAAATGGTCTCATTCTCCAAAGAGGTACATAAAGTACATATACAAAATACCACCCAGAAATCACCCAAACAATCTCCAAATGCTGCCTTTGTAATGCCCTAAATATAATCATAAGGAGTTGGCAAAATAAACTGAAAAAAATATGTCAAAATGTCACTCCAAAGAGGTGAGTACGATGCAAAAAATCCACCCAAAATCACCTAACTCCAAATGCTTCCTAAACATAAGTATAAGAAGTAGGCAAACCACCCGTCATCCAAATAGCTTTCAAATTGGCTAAACAAGAATGTAATGAATATTATTTCTAGTATCAGGCAAAATAAACAGGAAAAAAAGCAATAAATGATCTATTATTATTACACATATTTATTGGTACACCAATGATTACAATGTACCAGGGATTAACTCAATCACTATTGCTTAAAGAGCTACAAAAAAAGGTGTCAAAATCTCCTAGCTAAACAAATAAAATTGGATAATCATGCATCAAAATGTTTTCCAAATAATATCCATCATCGCCTTGTACCCTTCCCGACGATTGATCAGGAGTGATAAATTCGCATGTAGAACATTGTATTTGATACTTTCTTACACATGGATGTGTGATATTAGGTGCGCACCTCAAAAAACACTCGCATAACAGAGAAAGGTGATGCAACTTAGGAGAAACACGTCGAACGCTATCGATCAGACTTTAGTTTTGCAACAAAAAAAAGGGTTTGAAGATTAATTTATTTAAAATACCAAAAAAATAATATGCAAGTAGAAAATTACTCTTGGCTTTCTTGGATCTCCCAATATCCCTTAAGCCTAGAGTTGGAAACACCCTTGACGCTGTTAACTGATCTTTAAGATGTCTTTTCCTTATCTTTCGTGGTTGACTTCTTCTTAACGCTTTGTCGATGGAGGAATTCCCACTTATTATAGTCGACATCATCATATAGTTTTTCTAGGGATCCAAGCATATAGTCCTCGCCTCTTATTCTCCTCGACGCTTATTTGATATGCATATCGACTTATGTGGTTCCAAAATAATGCCGTAAGCATTTCCATCTCGCTTATCACATCTCTTAATTTTCAGATGCATTATCATGTAAATATCCCTCTTGCTCTAGACCATCACTTGAGAAGATACTTGTCCCAATGCACAACATCTTCGACTAAGAACTCGATACAATGGGCACAAAGTAATCCCATCATTTCAAATTTTTTGCAAGTACAAGTTACTTCTGGTAGTCTATCGAAATGCACACCATATTTTGATGCATTTTTATTCTCTAAGTTTCACCAAATACTACTCCGTCATCCGACTTAGCAATAGGCCTCCAACTCCATGCAAAATTCCTCTTCAAACATAGTATAAACCTTTCTTGTATAAAACATAGCGCCTTATTTTAGAATTAGACCGGTCTTAACAAGAATAATCGATGACTTATACTTGAAGTCTTCGCCATGTTCATTCCGATGCCATGTCTCCATAACCTTTTCCACACCAAGAAACAATCAGGAGAACTTGTTGGTTTAGATATTCCATGACATACATTGTTCGTGGACTCACTACGGCTGACAAGATGCCCATGTAATGTGTCCTTGTCGATGGACCACTTGGATCTAATCTTATAAAGCTCGCATAATAAAGCATGATATTGCTTCTTCGCATGCACAAGCCTCTTTAAGCTCTTCCAGTCACACTTACTCATGCATTTATAAAATAGCCTTGTACTATCTTATTACTATTAAAGCAATGAATCTTGAAAGGAGCTTTCTTTGAAATATGCCATTGGCACAACCTATGATGAGTATGCGGCAATACAATTTCAATGCCATACCGATCTTGATCAATGAATATTATTATAGGATGTCCGCCATTCATCAATCAAGAAATGTTTGAATAGCCAATGAGAATGACTCAATTATCTCTTCGATAAAAAAGGCTACTCCAAATAATACATTTTTCCAAATGATGATTCACTCCAACAAGAGGGGCACAAACGAGATTATATTTATTGAGTCGATAGCTTGTATCAAAAATTATCACATCCCCAAAACAATCATATTCTATCCTAGATATGTCATTACTAAAAAAAAATTTACTAAGCAATCCGACTCATCAACTTGCACATCCCATGCAAACATCCCATCCATGCCTTTTCCTTAAACAATCAGATTAATGCATTACCGTCACCATTCAATCCTCGATCTTTTCTCTATCTCAATAAAATTGAAAGTATCTCTTTTGTGAACCCGAGATATTCTACACCGCCAACTTCCTCATAGATAGTGCATCGCTGCTCTAATACTACCTCATATTTTCAACACGGACGCCTTCATCGCTAATGCATCTGGTGATCCGAGAAGATGTAGGTCGTTCGCAAAGAATGATTATGACTTTCAGATGTTTTTAATCATCCAATCTCCAAATCAACAGAGAATCTAATCATGGTGACAACCAGTATCAACTTTCGAATTTTGTTAAGTTATTTAGATCGACTTCTTCCACTAGCACAATCTTTTGATTTCAATTTGAGTTTGGCCAATAACTAGTATGGTTCTTCCAAATAATTTGATGTGCATATACAAGATGCACGCCTATTTCATTCTCAAGCTAAAGGAGTTTCCCAAATAACCATTGATGATACTGCCAAAGATAAAAATATGTTAGAAAATATAGATGTAAATTTTCAAATGCTTCCATTATAATTCTCAACATAATCATAAGAAATTGACAAAAAGCGCAAAAAAAGGTCAAAATGATCAGACCTCCAAAGAGGTACATAGAAGATGCAAAATACCACAAACCACAAATCGCCATCAAATGATTCCTTTGGAATGCCCTAAACATAATCAATTGACAAAAAAAAAAACGAAAGAAAAGGTCAAAATGATCAGACACTCCAAAGAGGTATAATGTATAATATACAAAATACCACCTAAATCACCCAAACTCCCATCAAATGATTCCTTTGGAATGCCCTAAACATAATCATAAGGAATTGGCAAAAAAATTGCAAAAAAAGGTCAAAAATGATCTGTACCCTCCAAAGAGGTACAAAGAGTACAGATGCAAAATACCCACCCAAAATCACCCAAATCGTATCAAATGTTCCTTTGGAATACCCTAAACATAATCATAAGAAGTTGGCAAAATAAACTAAAAAAAGGTCTAGCTTCTCCAAAGAGGTACACAGAAAGATGTACGCAAAATACCACCCAAATCACCCAAATCGCCATCAAATGATTCCTTTGGAATGCCCTAAACATAATCATAAGGAATTGACAAAAAACCGCAAAAAAAAAATGATCACCTCCAAAGAGGTACGAGTACGATGCAAAATACCACCCATAAATCACCCAAACTGCCATCAAATGATTCCTTTGGAATGCCCTAAACATAATTATAAGGAATTGACAAAAAAAATTGCAAAAAAAAGGTCATATCTGATCTCCAAAAGGTAATACAAAAAATACCCACCCAAACCGCCATCAAATGCTTCCTTGGAATACCCTAAATATAATCATAAGAAGTTGGCAAAATAAAAAAAAATCAAAAATGGTCTCAGCTCCAAAGAGGTACAAAGAGTACAGATACAAAATACCACTAAATCACCCAAAGCCATCAAATGATTCCTTTGAATGCCCTAAACATAATCATAAATTGACAAAAAAAAGAAAAAAGGTCAAAATGATATTCTCCAAAGAGGTAATAGTGATGCAAAATACCACCCAAAATCACCCAAATCGCCATCAAATGCTTCCTTTGGAATGCCCCTAAACATAATCATAAGAAGTTGGCAAATAAACTGGAAAAAAATTGTCAAAATGGTCTGTACATCCAAAGAGGTACACGTGAGAATGCAAAATAAACCACCCAAACTGCCATCAAATGATTCCTTTGGAATGCCCTAAACATAATCATAAGGAATTGACAAAAAAAATTGCAAAAAAAAAGGTCAAAAATGATCTGTACCCTCCAAAGAGGTACATAGAGTACAGATGCAAAATACCACCCAGAAATCACCCAAATGCATCAAATGATTCTTTGGAATGCCTAAAACATAATTAATATTGACAAAAAAAACGAAAAGGTCAAAATGATGCTATTTAATACATCACTAACAAACCGAGAAAAATGCACGGTACATTACCATGAATTTCTATTTAATACATCCTCGCCTAAATTGTTATTTCTCAACGTTCTCCATGTTTCATTTCTTATAAAAGAAAATGAGATTTTCTATTTCTCTGCTCGTTTTGCCTAAAAAACTAACCCTAAACCCTAAATCTCATATATTTTTTAAATTCCTCCCGATTCCAACGAAGGCGGAAATGTATACGGCCGTCCGCTATCATACGCATCGACGTTGCCGCCGTGGAAATGTCTTACCTCTATCTTGGCTCATTAATCGCTAAACGGAAAAAAAGCGGGACACGCTCGTAGATTGAGTCCGATGTAAAGCCGCATGGACTAACGTAATATTTTCTCCAGCAGCGGGGGCTGTAGTTCTGGTTTTGACGGTGGTCCTTGTTTTGGCCGCCGGTGTGGAGGCGAAGCAGAAGGCATGCGATAAAGGGCGGGAGTGCAAGGCCTCTATATATTGTTGTAACGAGACGATCTCTGATTTCTTCCAGTTGTACTAGTTCGAGAATATTTTCTCTAAGCGCAAAAGCCCCAGAGCGCACGTCGTTGGATTCTAGGACTATCACTCTTTCATTGCAGCCTCCTCCGAGTTCCAGCCTCTTGGCTTCGGCACCACCGGGGTCAAGGCGATGGGAATGAAGGAGGTGGCAGCATTCCTTGGCCATGTTGGCAGCAAGACTTCTTGTGGTTATGGTGTAGCAACTGGCGGTCCCCTTGCATGGGGACTCTGTTACAACCATGAGATGAGCACCAGCCAATCCTACTGCAACCCAAACTACCTTTATCCTTGCACTCCTGGAGTTGATTATTATGGTCGAGTTGCACTACCTGTCTACTGGAATTACAACTATGATATCATTGCTGAGGGGCTCAAACTTGATCTTCTAAACCACCCAGAATACTTGGAACAGAATGCTACTATGGCCTTCCAAGCTGCCATGTGGAGGTGGATGAACCCAATGAAGAAGAAGCAGCCATCCGCTCATGACATCTTCGTCGGCAATTGAAAGCCCACAAAGAATGACACACTGTCTAAAAGGCTACCTGGCTTTGGCGCTACCATGAACGTTCTTTATGGAGATCAGGTCTGCGGCCAAGGATATATGGATTCAATGAACAACATCATATCCCACTACCAATATTACCTGGATTTGATGGGCATCGGCCGACAGAGTTCTGGAGATAATCTGGATTGCGCTGAATAGGAACCCTTCAATCCTTCTTACAAATCTGCTTCTACATAAAACCATCACATACTCTAAGTTCTACACGCAGAAAGATGGAGAGGTCGTGCACTCTCCTCGTCCACTTCGACAAGGGCACCCCGGCCCTGGCCAACGAGATCAAGTTGGCACTCTAGGGAAACGACGTCGACGCTAAGATCGATGCCATGAAAAAGGCTATCATGCTTCTTCTTAACAGTGAGACTCTTCCAACAGTGCTCCTCCTTCCCATGCAGAAGTTAATTCACCCGCTGTTACAGATCAGCCACCTGTAACTGTAGATGCCGCAAAAATCAAATTCAAATGGTGTTAGTAATGTGAATGCTGCTGGGATAATGGATCTATATCTTTGAAACAACAAAATTCATCCTTTGCTTCGAATGGTTCATTTGGAAGAGGTGTTTTACTTGGTGGACACCCCTCTCCTGGATATCAGGACCCAAGGTTCAATTTTGATGGCATGCGGTCAGCCATTCCATGGTTTGATGGATCTACTTTCTCTGATGCCCATGTTAGATCAGCTACAACCAATGTTGTGTCTTCAACTACTTCGCATAATGCTAATTCTGCAGCATCAAGAAATCAGAATGTACGTTCCACCCCTCAGCTCATGGGCTTGCATTCTCCGCGACCAACACCGGGTATAGTGCCAGCAGCTCATGGTATCATAAACAGAATGTACTCAACCAACCGAAAGATTGAGTCCATGCTGCGCCGAAATCATTTCCTCGATTGTCAGCATTTTCCTCTTCCTTTCCCTTCCCCTCGGCATACCTTTCCCAATTTCCTACCCCGATCATCCCCTTTGCTATAGCCGAGAAAGAATTCCATCATCAGGCGGGTTCTCCTCTAGATTTTTGACGTTTTCATTATTCCTGGAGCCAAATAACCCCTCTTTCTTTTCTTGCAAATGACGAAAATCGAGAAGCAACACTGTCATTAGGCGTGTTCTCCACTAGATTTTCGGCATTTCCATTATTTCTGCAGCCAAACAGCTCCTCTTTCCTTCTTTGCCAATGACAGAAATCGAGAAAGAACACCATCATCAGTCATCAGATGGGTTCTACTCTAGGTTTTCTGCATTAGGCACATGACGAGATGAAATTGACCAGAAGTGAGACAAGCCGCTACACTCAATAGTGAAGTAAGAAAATTGTAATCACCCCTTTGAATGTGAAAATTGTATATATGTGCCTCTTTATGTGATCAAAGACCCTAATGCTCAATAGTTTAGTATGAAGACTGTGGTTTCACATCATCCGCTAAGCTCAATATGCACTGGTAGCCAAAATAGTTTATCCCCATGGGATGACAATAATCTAAATATCGCCAAAATTTTAATTAGATTTTGGACTTAAAAAAGGGGGAAGAATCAAGATTCATTTAAAAAAGAAATCAAGCACATCAAAAATAAATAGTCTCAAATGAAATTTGAATGATATGAAATTGCATATATATTTACTTTTATGCACTTGATCGAAGACCTTACTAATACTCAATAGGACTTACTGGGTATGAAGAGTTGGCTGTGGTGTTGCAAGATACGCTACGTCAATGGCGCACTGTAAGCCAAAATATGTAGCTCTACGCGGATGTAATACTATCGAAATGCTGCCAAAATTTTATCCAAAATTTATACTTGCAAACAAAATTCAAGCTAAGCAAATAATACTCGCTAAAATAAAATTGATTTATGCAAATTGAATTTTGAATTATAATTGAGAATGAATTTAAAATGAATTTGAAGATTATATTTTAAATAAAGAAAGATGAATTGATCTCAAACATATTGATGAACTTGAAGTGAATTGAATATTTTAACAGTAAATATAAATTTGGCACTTCAATATATGTTATTCCAAGGGATCTAATAAGATAATAGAGTAGTTTAAAATGTCTTCTCCGCCACCCGTTTCGCAACACATCGTTCAAGCAAATAGAAGGCGTTAGTTAATGCTTCAATTGAACCCTTGCATATATTATGAAATATGATTAAAACTCAAATTCAATATTTTAAAATTATGCAAGCATTCTTAAATACACCTGCATGGGTCCCAACACTTATACTAAGTACTTAAACTTAGTGTTTGAGGATGCTACATGAGTTTACAAAGAAAGGGGGAGAAAAATGATGAAATTAATTCAATTATTTATGACTATATGCATGCAAACTAATGGAGTCGCCAAGTTAATTAGTAAATGAAAGATATAAGTATTCAACTCTATAAAATATGATCATAGTAGGCCTAATCCTCTATGTTTGAAATAGAGTTGACACGGTCTACTAAATGAACTCAAATTATATCAAATTATAAGACTCAATCCTCTATATTTGCAATAAAGTTGACAAGGTCTATTATATCAATTTTTTGAAGAATTAAAATTACATATAAGTCATAGATCTGATCCTCTACTAACAAATAAGTAGAGTTGACAAGGTCTACCCGGATGATGGTCGCGTTGACTAAAAATCTCAACTAGAGGGAATTACTACTATTTAGATTCTTAAATTATTATATCTCGAATTCAAATTTATAAACTCAAGTTGTAGACCCGATCCTCTGCTAACAAAATAGCAGAGTTGACAAGGTCTACCCCGATGATGGTCGCGTTGACTGAAAATCTCAACCGGAGGGGATATTATCATTAAAAGATATTTGAGCTCTAAATTAATTCATCTTAAAACTAAATTTCAACTAAGAAAATATCTAAACTAAATGAAATTTATCATTTAAATACTTAAAGTAAATAACTCATCCACCCATTCACCATTATTTGTTGGGGATGACAGATTAAGAAAACTTAGCTCATAAAGATTTATCGAGTCACTATATTTCAAATAATCTCATGCCGGTAAAGTGGCCCGTGTCCTCTATCCGCATGGTTTGAAGGAGATATGATGATTCGATCATAGTCCTCGACGGTGGCCCACCAAATGACACAATTATATTACAATCACGACTGTAGCCCATATGTTCTCCAATGGCTCAGCCTTTTGAGTTATGAATCATAGGATATATTTGATAGGTACAAAGCTCTTTATCGTGTGGACTTAAGATTGTCTCCAAAAATCTACAAGATTTCTTGGATGACGTAACCCATGTGTTGTTGATAAGGATCTTTCGATCAGGTTGGGTCGACTACCTCCTCTGACTAAGTAGACTAGGGACCATGAAAGCCCAAGATGACAGAACCATGGAATTTAGATCGAGCATGTCATAATTCCACCAACCATATGCTTTAAGTTAAATGATGGTGAATTTCATAAATTCTAAACCTCAAAATTTAAAGTCCACATACTACTACTATATGCTAAGTAATTTAACGACTAGCCTTAATTGAAAGTTCTCTCTCAGAAGTGGGAGGGTAATTAACTATAGGTGCTTGTGTCTATAAGAAACTTGGAATGAGATCTAAAGTCATCACAAAATGAGGGTGAAATCTCTAGGTAGTATCTTATATACCATTCTATCTGCCTTCTGAAAATTACTCTGACACATCAAATCATACTCTCCTCAATGTGAGAAGTCGGTGGCGAATTTTCGGAGCCCACAGATTTCTATCGACTCCGTTGGGGATAGGTTCCTCTTTCCATCTTTGGCTAGTCGAATTTCAGCTATAGTAGCAATGAAGCATGACAAAAATTGAGATTTAAAATTAATTATCAATAAAATTAAATTTAAATCAACCATATTTTTATGACTAATCTATTTGTTTTGTTGTATTTTTGTATATTTAAAGTGTGGGGTGATACATCAATTATTGACTAATAGTCCCCATCATTCATTTGCAAAGATGGATCTTTAGAGCACGCAATTCATCATGTAGCTAAGTCGTGGAGTCGACATCCGTCTGGCTAATGTTGTAATTAATACTAAAGATGTTGGAGCTACCATCCAATTGGTAGTGTAAACTTTCCAGCTATCACTGTTGCAAATAATCCTCTATGTGAAGCACATGCATATTATACGAGCTATGGGGACGAGGATATAATTAGAATGGCATTACTACTAAGGTTTCTCAAAAGAGAGCTTTTGTATTCGAATGATTGAGTCATTCTGAGATGCCAGTGATGAAAAGAACCGTCATTGGATAGAAAGTTTCAATCATGCATGTGAGTGCAACTACTCTACTAGTTGAACCATTTGCCCGAAGGCACAACGACTTCTTCATCTAAAACAAGCCAACCCAGGCAGAGAAAGAAGGAATGCTTAGTTGAGCTCATCGGCCTCACATGGGCCATCTATTACACAACCGATTACAACCGAGTATTCCCATAATAAATTTGTAATTTTGAAATGGGTGAAAAGGAATAGCTCTACTGGTGATGTTAAGCAATCTTTTTAGGCTCAATTGTAGTTAGCTCAAACTCTTCAGAAGAAACAACCTGAAACTCTATCTGCTAGAGTACATAAAGTCCTAAAGGTTGTAAAAGAAAATGTCTTATGAATAAGAGATTTGTTGACCTCATTTTTAGGATGAGCTCTCAACCCCTCCATCTTAGACATAGGACTTCTCTTATATTTTAAGGGTTCCTTAATCTTAAGACACATCTAGTGATTAGGTGGACACTCAACCAAACTCTGGATAGAAGAGTTAGCCATAGGAAAAGGTCATGCCTTAGGGGTGTTAGGAAAATTTGACTACCCTATAGCTTAAACCACATTCCTTACTTCCTTCCTTCAAGTCAAACTCCAAATCAAATCAACATTAAACTTAAATCAAATACAACTTAATTGATTTTCTCCAAACTCAAATCAATGTCGCATGATTGAAACTCATGATTGAAACTTATGATTGAAATCCAAAATTCAATTCCAATTTCAAAATATTTCCTAAGTCCTTTGATCCCCTCTCATGGACTTAGCCTAAATCAAATCTAAATCAATTCAAATTCATGAAATTTTCTCATAACTCATTTACATTCTCATTTATATTCACATATATAAATGAAATATAAATTCAAATCAATCAAACTAAATCTAAAATTCAATTCCAAGTTCAAAATCTTTCCTAAGTCCTTTATTTCCCTCTTAAGGACTTAGCTTAAATCATATTCAAATCAATTCAAAATCATTAAATTTTCTCACAACTCATTTATATTCTCATTTATATTCACATATATAGATGCAAGATAAATTCAAATCAATCAAATCAAATTCCAAGTTGAAATTCCAAATTCCAAATCTTGCTTAAGTCCTTTGATTTTCCTTCATGGACTTAGCCTAAATCATATTCAAATCACTTCAAATCTTTGAAATTTTCTCATAACCCATTTATATTCTCATTTATATTCTCATATATAAATGAAATATAAATTCAAACAACCATAACCAACTCCAAAAATCAAACTCAAATTCAATCAAATTCCAACTTAAGCCTTTCAAGTCAAAATCTTGAACTTAGCCAAATCAATTTCAAATCAAGCCAAACCGCTTGATTTTTCTTCATGATTTAATCAATCATTCAATCATGAATCCAAATATAAACATAAACTTCAATCATCAAATCAAAACTCAATTCAAAAAGTAAGCCAAAATCCATTTCATGTTCACCCTTTGAACTTGAAATTATCAAATGAGTCAAAACTCATTTGACTTCTTGCAAATGGATTTATATTTCAATCATAAGTCCATATGTGAGTTCAATCAAACTCAAATCAAGCTTTGACCCACACTTAGGCTCACTTCAAAATGACCTAAAGTACCCTTATGAGCCAAATTCTAATCTAACCAAATTGGATTGAACTAAGCTTCCTCTCATCATGATCATGATCAAATCATAGATGATCAATCACTCAAATTGGTCAAACTGGGGTTGGCCAAGTCAACACTTAGCCAAAATGAAATCCAACATATCCAAAATCCATCATAGGCCAAATTGATTGAAACCAATAATCTAAGTTCATTCATGGTCAATGTTTGAACTTGACCAAGTCAACATTTGAGCCTAGCCTAGCCCAAATGGCCACTTGACCCATGTTGACCCAACTTAACCTAAAAAGTTAAAATCTGTCAAAACTTGATCTAAGCCAAATTGATTGAAACCAATGAGTCAAGTTTATCCTAAAATGATTGTTGAACTTGACCAAAGCCTCAAATGGCCAACTAGACCTAACCTAGCCCAATTGACCTTGACAACTTGACCTAAAAGGGCATATTGAGCCAAATTCAAACTTAACCAAAATTGATTAGAAACAAAGATACCAATCCATTTCATATGACCAACTAAACCTAAATCAATCCATGACCTAACCCAAATAGGTCAAATGGGTCAAATTGGTCAACTTTACCCTTTTGACCTAAATGAACTCAATTGAACCAAATTCAAACCTAAATCAAATTAGATCAAATCAAATCCACCAAAACATTTCAAATTATCAAATGAACTTGACTCAACCTTTGGTTTGACCCAATTTGACCAATTGGTTGACTTGACCCAAGTTGACCCATTTTGACCTAAATGAGTCAACATGAGCAAATCACATCAAACCAACTTCAAATTCAATGAAACTTGGCCAAACCTATTTTCTCATCATACCAAATATTCTTAAACTGAAATCAAGGTCAAATGACCATTTTACCTCTAGGCCATAGGGTAACCCAAAATCAAAATCACTTGGAATTTGGTTAATTCCTTTTCATGGATACGTGACATCCTCTTAGTGGACCTAATGGTCACTAATGGACCTAGTGCACATGACCCATTGGGTTTTTCAAAACCAACCCAAACTCAACATACCTTGAAATGGAGCACATGGGATCCTCCTTCCACTTGAATTAAGCACATGGGAAGTTCACCATTCCACTCCTTAGGCCAAATCAAATGCAAGGACATCCAAAATGGCCTAACAAACTCATGGCATAAGCTCAATTGGATCAAAATGACAAGGAGGCTTGCAGTCATCCGATCCTTCATGGGGGAGATATACTCCCCCTAATTCAACTGAATCTTGACTCTCCCTAATTCTATTGAAGCATATGAACTCAGAGCAAGCCCTAGCTACTCTTCCTAAGCTTCCTAGATAGAGTTTGAACTTCCCATTTCTCGGTTTCTTAAGCTAAAAATAGGTGAAGAAAACTAAAATCCAATTTCACTCCACACTTAAAATGAGCCCAATTCCCTTTGTAAGCTCCTCAAGGACCCTAATCGAACTTGTCCAAGCTCTTTCCCAAGCTCCAAAGGCAAGAGAGGTGCTAGTTTGATCAAAGCCGCAAGGAGTTCAAGGTGGAGTTGGCCTCTAAAAGCAACCACCCAATCTCAAGACCTCAAACTCTCAGCAAAGCTTTGTCTCTAGACAAAGCTTTCTCCAAGGGAATCAAGCGCTAGTGATCACCTCCGGTGAGGTAAACCATTCTTTCAAGCTTAATCTAGCTATAGTATGGATCTTTGTGAAAGAAATTTTCATTGCATGATAAACTAGCAGTTGGATGTGATCTACATTTCATGATGAAGGTGTGGGCTAAATTTTAGCCCAATCCGAGCTCGGATCATGGCCTAGAACATGGACGGTCTCCATTATTCACAAGGAATTATAGGAATGAATCTCTGGCCGTCCATCTGCACATTTTGGATAGATAGCCGAGATTAAAACACGTACCACCCATGGATTTACCCTTTAAAACTACGGCTTTAATCTTCGTCAATCCTTGATCGGACGGTGAAAAACACGTAGCCATACGGCGATGGCGCTATGGTGTTAAAGTCTACATGGAAAGCGTGTCGCCCGCCATGTACGTGCACGGATTAAATACTTAATTAAGCTATTTAAATATTCTAATTAATTATGAAAACTTCTAAAATTCATATCTAAGCCTAGAAAAATCAAAAAAATATATAAAAAAAATTGCATTGGATAGATAATTGAATATAGAATATTCTAAAATTAATTTCAATATATTTTGAATAGTATTTTTCTCTTTGTATTTTATTAGAATGTTATTTTTTATTATTAATTACTCCACGATTAATCCCAAACTTTTTGTGCTTAGTGTGGGATGACTCCTCCCCTAATTTTCTTGGATTTATTGGTGGCTTAATTAGAGAATTGCTAATTCATTCCTTAATCACTCTCTTAATGTAATTAATTAAGGGCATAATGTGATTTAAACCTCATTGAGTCAATTAAGTTTTGATTAAGTGAATGTGAGGTTTAGAAATAATTTTGGATGCTTTCCTATTCCTAACCACCATCCCACTTTTCTTTCTTAATCCAACCTTTTTTTTCTTAATCCAACCTTAATTAAGGGTTAATTCAATAATTACCCCTCAATTAATTTCATAAATTTCTAAAATTTTCCAGAACTCAATTAATCTATCTTGAGTAGATGCTTAGGTGTTCAAGAGCCTAAGTACATTAAGAAAATCAAAACTCAACACACATGTGTGAGAGGTGTTATGAAATTACTTAAAATTAAACCCCTTAGTTTAATTAATCATTAATCATGAGTCAAATGCATTAGGCCCTTTTATTCTTAGGTGCATTGCTGATTTAAATTCCTTGTGTAGTTTTATGTCATCTCTTTGGCTCATAATTATTTGATTAAGTATGCTAAGGTGGTATAGGTAAGGGGTAATTAACACATTTAATTCATACATTAACCTAACCAAAACATAAAATTGATCTAATCACCTAAAAATTAAATTAAAATAATAAATATATGTGAGAATGGGTTTGGAATAGCAAACCCACCTCATATTTCTCAAATTTATCAAACTCAAGACAAAATCAAACATTCTTAAAAAATAATTTGATTTATTTTAAACTTTCTTATTTCATGAGATTGTCTTTAGGAATTAATTAGGGTGGATGTGTTTACATATTTTCATCACTTTAGTTCTTTCCCAACATGCTAAATGTGTATATCATATGAATTTCATATATTCATACTTTTCAAAATTCAAATTAAAAATATGAAATGTTTTCTTTATGTTAAATTGTATAGTTTGGTTAAAGTAAAATATGAATAGCTATTATAACTATTAAATTCAAAACTATTTTTTCAAAAATCTATAAATCAAATACCTAAAACTGAAAGTATTCTACTTATAGTTTATTTATAAGCTTGCATATGAATATAAAAATATGTCTTATGTTTGCTTCCTTTCTTTCCTCTTAATATAGATTTGAATAAGATTTGCAAAATGTATAGTTCTTTTAAAAGAACATAACACTTGCTTAAATCTATTCTTATTTTCTTCCATGTTATGACTTAAGAAAGATCCTTACACATATAAATTGCATAACCAAGTACAAACATAAGTACAAACTTTTGCATCTTTATTTTCCTTCATTTCTTTTGTACATATACTTGCATTTAAGGAAAGTTGTATATTAGTCTGGACAACCCATTGTGCTTTAAGTATCCTAAGTAGGTCTTGTACCTACACCCACGGTTAACAATGGCGTACTCACTTATGCCTTTCATACATACATGTGCATGTGAATGTGGTGTTTATTTTGAGGATGTGGGACACCAGATCTTAAAGGGTACTTATTGAAATGATGTACATATTAAAATGATGTACTATCTCAAAAGATAGAAATCACCACCCTATAATGGACCTAATCACCTAATAAGGACTCCAGGCATGATGGGTCTTAATATACAGATCATTCCCCACTTTACATGAAAAAGTAAAGTAGGTTTATTTTAAGTTCATTAAGTTCACTATGGTAAGCCCATAGTTAATTATATCCCAAGAGAATTCTTAAGAATACTTCGATTAAAGTAGAAAATTAGGTTCTCAAAGATTTCAAGGTTAAGACTATCAAAGGATTGGCTATTTTAGAAAATCAAATGGGATAGATCAAGGAGAAGACTTATTTTTGGAATCCAAAGGGAGATGGATAGGGAATGCTCATGATACTAGGAAGCCTAGTGAGCATTTCAATCTATCCTATGGTTGGGCATTATACTTTTGAAATTAAAGAGAGTTAATTATTTAAGTTGACATTTTATTAGATTGGTAAGGCTTATAATTCCACAACATAAGATTATAAAAATACCTAAGAGGAGAGGATTTATGCTTGTAGCCCGCAAAGAAAAATAATAACCTTAGATCCTAAATCTAGGTATCTTTGGCGAGGGTCAAAATACGACCTAAATCTAAAGCAAAAATGGGTATATGGTTTACCTCCACAAGAGAGAATAAATCACATGATTTTGGACTTATTCACATGGTGGTGTCACCTTCTCTGCTTTAAATCCATGTAGGCAAGTCTTATGCTTTGCAAGATGACTAGGTTATTGTTTGTTTGGAAAGGAGACTAAGTCCTTAAACTCACTCCCTAAGAGACTAGAGTATAAGTGGTATGAATTCATGACTTAATATAATGGAAATTTTATCAAATTTATTTAATTCTTTTGAACTCTTTATTTTGACACAAGCTATGGGATTTTGAATGCTTAAATATTTGAGAATTTGATTACAGGCCAAATCAAGAGAGAAATGAGTATTCTTCCATCAAAGGCTCTCACAGGTTAAGCCTTCATTCTCAGGCACAGCTGAAAACCCCCTCTTAACAAGAGTGGAAGAATCTGGCATGCATGATATTATACATTCATTCATCCAGCTAAGGGGTTGTTAAAAATTTTATTATCTTGATTTAATTCCTAAGCTTTTATGTGAGGTTATGAGTTAGTTTAAAATTTTAGCTGTGGTAGAAAAATTAATTTCATCCTAAGGGCCTACAACATCCAGGCCACACATTCAAACATCAATTATAAAGAAACTATAAAAAATATGTTGTTCTAATGCGCAATCTAAACATAACATCAAATAATTTTATAGACTACCGTAAAAGAATAAAAGGCCGGTGTGGTCAAGTTTAAATTGTACACCCAGAGAAAAAAATGGGTAGCTCACCCTTATACAACTGGATTATAAAATAATACATCTATGGGGTCTTCTTTTCTTCATTTATTTAGTCTCTTTCTTTTTTTTGATTTTCTCCAAAGGCATCATGAGACCCTGACTAAGCCTTCCTCATCCTAATCATAACACTAATCCTAATTCTTAATGCAAATTATATCAAAATAAAAAGTAAATCTAGTTACACCGTAAAATAAATGTTAGCTAAAACACACCATACAACCAAAACAATTATATAAATAATTTGGACTTAGCACCACATGGGTAACCAAACACTATTTAACTTGAGTTATGCTTAGGGGCTAAGCAACTTCAAAGAAACACATTTATATTTTTATTACAGACCTTAAGCACAACCTCCAAAATATGATTAAAGCTAATCACGCCTACCATCCGCCTAGCATACACCCTAACATCAGGTCTAAAATATTACATCACAAAAATAAAACACAATATCATATATACAATCAATACATCAACCTAGCCTAATTCTAGGGTCGGTGATCAAGTATTCTAGTGTGTGAAAAGAAGGCTTATGTAACAAGACTTTACTAGGCTTCTTTAGTTTAAGTTTTAATTTGAAGTTCAAATTTGTTTAAATTTTACCTTTGGGTGATTTCAATTTAAATGATTTAATGATTTACTTTTCATTTTTATTTCACTTTTATTTGGTTAAAGTGATGTTTAAGTTTTCAAGAATGAAGAGTAGAATGAATTCCATTTGTAGACAAAACTCCCTTTATTCTACATCCTAACTCCTAAAGAGTCTAACTAAGGTCCTTAAGTATCTTAATTAGCCCATTTGAATTTGTGTAATTCATTTTATTTGATTTATTTAATTTGATTTAGAATTTAAATTTTGATTTTGTTTAAGTATTTGATTGATTAATTTTGATTTAAATATTTTGGTTTAATTACATCTTGATAATTCAATATCCTTAATATCTAATGAAGTTTAAGTTTGTTTAAATTCATGCATTTTTGATTGAATTATTAGATATTTTGGTTTAATTAAATCTTAATAATTCAATATCCTTGATCTCTAATGAAGTTTAAGTTTGTTTAAATTCATGTGTTTTTATTGATTAATTTTAGATTAGATGTTTCAGTTTAATTAAATCTTGATAATTCAATATCCTTTTAAATTAATATTTAATTATTTTCTTAAATTATGGTTAGGTGACTTAATTTTATGCTTATTTGATTTGATTGTGATTCATTTATTTGTAGTTTGATTGGATTATATTAATTGAAATTTTATTTTTGATTTTAATTGAGTTTGATTCTTTGTAAGTAGGATTTTATTTTTAATCTCACCCATTTGTCATGTTAATCAAAGTTTAGTTTGTATTTTAATTTCATACATTGGATTGTTAATTAGTTTATCTTATTTAAGTAGGTTGAATGAGATTTGATTTGATTACATATTAAATTGATGAGAGTCTTTCTTAATTTAATTTAATTTGATTTAATTTGATTTGATTAGCTTTATCTTGGTTCAATGTGATTATGTGATTAGTTTAATTAAGAAGTGTATTTATGTTAATTATAAAGGTTTGTTTAATTTTCAATTTGATTTCATATTTATTTAGGTTAATGATGTAATTAATGACTTAATAATTTATATTAATTTAGGTTTGATTAGTATTTAATTACATTTATGTTTGATTTTTTAAGTTTAGTATGATTAATTTGATTAATTTAATTCTTATTTAAGAAGTGTGATAAAATTAATTAGTAGATTATAAGTGTTTGATTTGAATTTGATTTTAAAGTTAATTTGGTTCATTAAGATGATGGATTAATTCATTAATTTTGCAATGTGTTTATTGTTGGATTAGCTTTATTAGTTTAATTAACAAGTGTGTTTGTTAATTATTAAATTAAATAAAGATTTATTTAATTTAAAATTTGGTTTTATATTTATTTAGATTAATGATGTAATTAATGACTTAATAATTTATATTTAATTTAGGATTTGATTGGTATTTAATCGCATTTATGTTTGATTTAGCTTAGGTTTAATATGATTAATTTGATTAAATTAATTAATTTACTTGAGGGGTGTGACTAATTATTAAATTAAATAAAGATTTGTTAAATTTTTAATTTAATTTCATATTTATTTAGGTTAATGATGTAATTAATGACTTAATGATTTAAGTTTAAATTATTTGATCGATTTAATTGCATTTTATGTTTGATTAAGCTTAAGTTTAATATGATTAATTAATTTTTTTTATTTAAGAGATTAAATTAATTAGTAGATTAAGTGTTTGATAATTATTTTTAATGTGATTTACAAAATTAATATTAAGATTATAATTCATCAAGTTTGCATTAATTAAATGTTTAATTAAAGTTTGATTAAGGGTAATTAATTTTAATTATTAGATTAATCAAAGATTTATTTAGTTAATGACTTAATTTCTAATGGGTGAGTGATTTGATTTAGTTAAGTGTTTACTTAAGTTTGATTAAAGGATTATTGTTATTATCATTTATTGATTAAGTGATTTAATTATTTATTTTATTTCAATTAAACTTGATTATTCATGTTAGGTTTGATTTTCTTCATTTATTATGTTCATTAGATTTCATTCATGTTTGATTTAGTTATTAGGTTTATATATTAATGGCTAATTAATTATCTTATTCCAAAAGGATGATTTAATCATATGTTAATTAAGTTTACTTTAACTTTATTTGGTTTAATTTGATTAATATCAAATGATTATGTTGAATCAGTTTATTAATCAATTTATTTTTTATTTTATTTAATGATTAATTAATATTTAATTTGTTTTAATTTGTTAAGTAGTTTCATATAATTAAGATTCAACACTTGATGTTGGTTCAATTTATACTAGTTTGACCCATATTAAAGTTTCCTAGATTTGTTTAATTTTTAGTTTAATTTAAGATTTAATTATTTAATTGAGTTTAATTAGGTTTAATCATATTTAATTTAATTTCTCTGAGATGATATTTTTTCTGATTTGAGGTTTGATTAATGATTGCTTAAGTGTTATTTCATTTCATTTTGATTTTGATATTTAAATTATTTTTTATTTAAATTAAGTCCTTAATTGTTGAACTTTAATCTTATGTTTGTTTGGGGTTCATTAGGATTTAGAAAATCACATTATTTTCTTAAGATTCCTAGATATCAATTGAAGTGATTTAAGCCATTTTGAAGATTTTTGTAAATTTTTGAATTTTTATTTGATTTATTTTATTAAAATGAACAATCTGAACTTCAAAATTTAATTTCTTCCAATCTAGAAATGCTTTTCACTTAAGATTTTCATGGTAGGTGTGTTTTAACTTTAGTAGCAATCCATAAAATTTCAACTTAATCTGACATATATTTTTGGTTTAATTAATAAAATTTGATTTTTACTAAAACTCATATTAAACTCAAAATACTTGGTAAAATTTGGGGATTTTGGCTTTGTTGGATTCCTCTTAGACAAATCCAATGAGCCTTTGTTTGTAATTTTTGGTTAAGTATTTTATTTGCTAAGATTTTTGGAAGTTTTAGGTGATTTAAATTAATTTTTTAAATAAAATCATTTGACAATAATTGCATCACCGCGACGATGAGGCGGTGCCACACATGGCACGGTTATCGCTGGCGCTATTGGTGAAACCACCAATCAATCACGAGAGCACGGTCGCCTGACCGCTCTCTCGGATCGGACGTTCTCATCGAAGTGATCCAAGGCGATCACGCGGATTAAGCATGGATCAGCAATAAACCATGATGGATGGTCGATCGTATGTGATTCAAGTCTGGGCGATCGAGCGTCCATCCCACAAACCATGAGATCGGACGACGGTTGTAGCCCGCAGGCGTTGAATAGTAAAAATAGGTTTTTTTTTTTTTGAAAAATGTTAATTTCTTAGTGAAAACTTGTCCAAGTGGACTCATTTTCACATCGATTCGTATTAAAAAAAAATAATATTTTCTAATTGGGATAATTTAAAGTAAAAATGCAGGATTATCTATGGTAGATTCCTAAAAATCATGCAAAAAATATTACAAAATAAGGGATCCTAAGGCGAGCTACAATTTTTTGAAAGTTACCTCATCGGGAATGATTTCAGGTAGCAGTGATGACTCTAGCGCATTGTTAAGTGAGGGAAGAAGCCTTGAACTAAGCTTAGATCCTCGCATTCACATCGATATGAAGTATTTTCTGGTGCTTGCCATTTCTTCGTTGGAATCCACTTGGTTTTGATGTTTTTGGCTTAAGAGTGGTGGGGAAGTGATGGTTAGTTGCTTTGAGGGGCTCTTAGGGGCTGAATAGAGGTAGGAGGAAGAGGTATGAAGCCTCATTTCCCCCTCCTTTTATAATGATAAAAAATCCACCCTTTTTTAAATTTTTTAGCTCCAAAATATTATCATCTTGCTTGGGGTGGATGGGATGGATGATGGATTGATTGAAGACTTTAGATTTTGCTAAAGTCCTCTCTACATATTATGCTCAATGCAAATATTGGGGAGGAGTTAAGTGCATGTGATGGGGGAGAATTAAATGAGGTTGGGTGGAATCTTATGTGGGAGAGGATCCATGAGAGATTTAATTGGGTTGGGCTAATTTTGGGCTGATCCTAAATGGGTTTAGGTCGGGTTTGATCTGCCCCTAATGGGTCATGACTTAGTTTTAAGGGATTTGGCTCAATTTGGGTCATATGGGTCATATTGGGTCAAGTTGACCAATTTGACCTTATGAGTTGATTAATGTTCAATTAACTAATTGAAGATGATTCTTTGGTTTGAATTAACATTCAAATTTTCTTAAGAATGGATAAGAAAATCTCTTTTCTACTTAATGAAAATCATGCATCATAAAACATTCAAATTTTCTTAAGTAACTCACTTAGCATTCATCATAAAGTGTGCCAAACATTCTCATTTATAATAGATATGCTTAGATATCCATATGCATGTGATACATGGGGAAAGAAATGAAGTGATATGTGTTTTGTGAATTTAGTTCACTTTACTTAATCTTAAAATATCTTTCTTTCTGAATAGGTTTATTTAGAATTGATCTAAACTTAGAATTAATTAAAATACATAATAAAACATTCACTAAACAAAACTAAACATGAATCCACTTTAGAAATTATTTAAGGTAGGGAAGGAAAGAGAAGTTCTTTTCTCTTTTCCCTCTTTTTAAAAATTAGTAATTAATTGTAGGATTCATTTAAACCAAATCAAAAATATAAAATAAAATAAACCCAAATCAACTAAACACTTAAATGAAACCACCCATCTATGTTGAACATCTTCACATTAGAAAATCCAAACCTTAAAATCATAAAAGATACACAAAACCTTCTAAAGCACAATTAATTTGCTAAGTCACCACTTCTATTTTAGTTTAGATGGTGCATATTTGATATTTTCTTTATTTTGTGATGTTTTATTTGGATGTTAGATTAGAATGAATGGTAGGATGATTTAGTTAATCATTTTTTATAAGGATTGTGTTTAAGGTAAAAAAAATATATTTGCTTTTATATATAGAAAAAATTTCTATAGAGTCACCTTCAAATCTATGGTGAAAAGGAAGAATAAAAAATTTATCTTTTAGGATGCCATGATCCGAGATGTGCTTATTGGTGATAGTACGCCATCAGGAATAATCTCGAGATAGAAGTCAATACTCTTTAATGGACCTAATCACCTCAATAAGGACTCAAAGATGATGGGTATGCATATGTAGAGATTATTCCCTCTTTACATGGAAAAGTAAAGCAAGGTTTATTTTAAAGGGGGTTAAGTTCTATGGGCAAGCCCCATAGTTATTCTCAATGGGATTCTTAAGAAAACTCTCGATTAAGATAAATGATCGTTGTCTTTAAAGATTTCAATAGAAAATGACTATCAATCGATTGGTTATTTTTTGAAGATCAAATGAGATTGATCAAAGAGAGGGAGTTATTTATTGAAGCTAAAATGGAAGATAAGCAGATGAGATTAGAAACCGAAATTCAAACTATCCTATAGTTGGGCTTTACATTTTTGAAATTGATTTAGTTTGTTTAAGTTGCATTTTTCATTAGAGATTTAGGACTTATGATTCCATAACACAAGATTATAGAAATGCCTAAGAGATGAGGAATTAAGCTTATGGATCACAAAGGGAGAAGCAACCTCAGAACCTAAATTTAGGGAGCTTTGGCGAAGGATGAAAGCATAACCTAAATCTAAGGCAAAAAATGGGTATCTGGTTTGCCTCCAAAAGAGAGGACAAATCACCCAACTGCTTGGACTTACAACTGTCTAGGGGTGGTCACCAACTAACTCCTCCTACGATTTTAAATACATGTAGGCAAGTCTTATGTTTATGCAAGATAGCTAAGCTGTTATTCATTTAGAAAGAGACTAAGTCCTTAAACTCACTCTCTAAAGTGACTAGATCATGTAAGGACATGCTTCAAATGATCTAAATCTAATGCAATTCAATTTTTTTTTTTTTTGGATAATTATTTTGACTCAGGCTAATAGGATTCATATGTCTAATGCATGAGAAATAAAGTTAATGGCCAAAATCAACGAGAAGGGTAGAGGTGTGTTTCCACCATGGCTCTCAAAGGTCAAGCTAAGTTTCTCTGGAAAAGGTGGAAGCCCTCCAATCAAGAGTGAAATAAGATGCTATTGTGCATGATATTGTAAAAGAAAGACTCATCCAGCTAAGGGGTTGATATATCTTTTATCTTGATTTTAAACCTAAGCTTTAGATGAGATTATGAATTCTTTATTTTTAATTTTGAGTTGTTAAGTTAGGTAAAAGATTTATTTTTTTTTCTAAGAGCTTAATCCACATCCAGGCCATACATAAAGTAAGTAAGAAACTAGGAAAAGATGCTACTTAATGCAAAAGCTAAACAAATTAACAATCAATTTATAAAATTGATCATAAAAAGATTAAAAGGTCCACCACACAAACAAACCAAAATATGGGTATCCAAGCTCTACCCTTATACAACTTGGATTACAAATGAATTAAATTACAATTAAGCAAGGAATTCATTATTGTGGGAGTCTTCATGCTTCATTTCTTCTTTCTTCTTCTTTCCTTCTTTCTCCTTTCGTTTCGCCTTTTGGATGGTTGGAAGGTGGGTGCTCTGAGGCTTCACATGATGCATAAAATAGGATCTTATGACCAATGCTCATCCTAATCCCCAATAACATTCATTCCAAAATCTTAATTGTACAAATTTACATGAAAAGGAAAAGAATGAAAATCTAACTAACACCAGTAAAATAGAGATTAGCTAAAATAAATCACACAAATCCCAAGCATGTATATTGGACTTATCACCCCACACATGGGTGACTAAGTCCACCTAGCCTATTGGATTATGCTTAAGGGATATAAAGCACCTGCAAGCAAAAGTTTTTATATTTTTATTTATGATAGTACCCCTTAAGCACAATCTCTTACAAAAAATAATGATTAGACTAAGATCGCCCTACCATTCATTCTATGTACATACATCCTAACAATCAGTCTAAAACATATATCACAAAATAAAATATACATCAAATCATGCACCGCCTTAACCTAAAGCTAGAAGTGGTGACTTAGGCAAATGTGTGTGCTTTGGAGGTTTGTGTGGTATGCTTAGCTATAGCTTTAAGTTAGAATTTTCTAAGTGTGAACCATGTTTAACTTAGGGGAGGGTTTCATTTAAGTTATTTTAATTATCTTTGGTTTATTTTATTTCATGTTTTGAATAGGTTCAAGTGAATCCTATAATTAATTACTAAGTTATAAAGAGAGAGAAAGAGAAGAGAATTTTTATTTCCTTTCCTAACCTAAGTAATTTATAAAGTAGATTCACATTTTAGTTTTATTTAGTGAATGTTTTGATTAAGTCTTTTAATTAATCCTAAGCTTAGATAAACTTTAAACAAACCTATTCAAAAAGAAAGACATTTTAAGATTAAATAAAATGAACCAAATCCACAAAATATACATCACTTCATTTCCTTCACAACATGTATAACATACATATGAACGAGTCCTAAGCATATCTATATATACAAATGAGAATATTTAACACACTTTATGATGCATGCTAAGTGATTCATTTAACAAAATTTGGAAGTTTAAGATGCATGATTTTCATTAAGTAGAAAAGGTATTTATTATCAAATTTTCACATATACACATGAATGTATGAAAGGCATAAGTGAGTACAACGCCATTGTTAACCAGAGATGTAAGGTATAAGACCTATTTAGGGCTACCTAAAGCCTCGTAACCTCGGGATTGTCTAGACTAATATACCACTTTTCTTAAATACAAACATATGTATAAGAGAAATGAATGGAAAAGAAAGGATGCAAAAATTTATATTAGTTGATTCATTTTGTTTATGCAATTTATGTGTGCAAGTATAGGTAACCCTTCTTAAGTGATATAGCATATGAATGAATAGGATATAGAATTAGGTAAGTGTTAGGTTCTTTTCAAATGAACCATACATCTTACCAACTTCTACTCAAAACTATACTAACATGAAAGACAAGGGAAACTTATGTTAAGCACATCCTTATATTCTCTCACATGCAAGCTTATAATTAAAATATAAGTAGCACACTTTCAATTTAAGGTATTTGATTCATATATTTTGAAAATAAATTTGAATTTGATAGTGATAATAGCCACTCATATTATTACTTTAGCCAACACATGCAAATTTAACATAAAGTAAACAATTTTATTTTAAATTTTATTTTGAAAAATATGGACGCATGAAGCTATATGACATACACATTTAATATGTTGGAGAAAGAATCAAAGCAATGAAAGCATGTAAGCACATTCACTTTAATTAAATCCTAAAGACATTCTTATAAAATAAGAAAGTTTGAAATAAATCAAAAATTATTCAAGATGATTTTTGTTTGATTTAGAATTTGATTTAATTTTGAAAAGGTGAGTTGAGTTTGCTATTCCTAACCCATTCCCACATGTGTTTGATATTTTTGTTTAATTTTTAGATGATTAGATTCATTTTATATATTAATTAGGTTAAAGTATAAATTAAGCAAGTTAATTAACCCTTACCTACACCACCTTAGCACATTTAACCAAATAATTATGAGCTAATAAGATGACATAAAATCTCATAAGAAATTTAAATTTGCAATGCACTTAGGAAAAAAGGGCCTAATGCAATTTGGCTCATGATTAATGGTTAATTAAGCTAAGAGGTTTAGCTTAAGTAATTTCACATATGAATTGGGCTTGGATTTCCTTAATTGAACTTAGGCTCTTAAACACCTAAGCATCTACCCAAAGTAGATTAATTAAGTTCTAGAATTTTTTAAAATTTTTAGAAATTAATTAAGAAAGTAATTAATGAATTAACTCTTATTTAAAAGAGAATTAAGGAAGAAAAAGGGGTTTAGGGAATAGCTTAGGGAAATATCCCAAAATTATTCCCTAAGCCTCCTATTCACTAGATCTAACCTTAATCAACCTTAATAATGGATTAAAATACTAATCTAACCTTAATTATCCTTAATTATATTAAGGGAGTAATTAGGAAATACATTTGCAATTCTCCCAATTAAGCCTTATATAAAACCCAAGAAAATTAGAGGAGGCAGAGGTCATCCCCTAAACATACCAAAGAAGTTTGAGATTAATCAGAGGATTAATTAAGGAGTAATTAGCAAAATAATATTTCTATTAAAACCTAAAACCAAAGAAAAGTTTAATTCAAAATCCAATGAAATCATTTTTAGAATATTCTAGGTTGAATTATCTTTCCATAAAAAATTACCTCATATTTTTCTAAATTTTATTGAGGGAGATATAAATTTTTAAAGGTTAAGAGATTAATTAAAATTAATTAAATCCCTAACTAATCCCTTTAGCTCACAGCATGACACGCGGTAGTGATAGTCAACGTGCTTTACATGCATCGCGTGGAGCTATTCTCTGCCACGTGGGTGGCGCGATGGTGGGATGCAATTTGATCCCTGCCATTCGATCAAGGATCGAACGGCCAGAGATCATCCCGCGGTATTAAAAGGGATAAATCATTTCTAAAATGTGGGATTAATCTTGGCCGTCCATACAAAATGTGCGGATGGACGACCAGGATCGCCCTAGTTCTTCCTTGAGGCTCAAGAGATCCCATGATCAGGGAAGATCCAGCTCGATTGAGGATTGGAAAGATTGTACCCACACCATCTAAAGCTAATTATAAACCTATCCAATGGTAGATTTCTCATGCCATGACAATTTCTTTCACAAAAGACCAATACCTCCTAAGCTAAGTGGTCGAAAATTTCATACCTCACTGGAGGTGATCACCGACTTTGATGAGGTAGCTGCCTAGTGGAGATGAAGCTGTGAAGTTTCAAGCCTTGGGTTGAGTAGATCCCATTGGACCAACACACTTGTTCCCCTTGGTTTTGATCCAATTCACCTCCTCCCTTGGAAACTTGAAAGAATGCTTGGTGCACTCGACTTGATCCCCGAGTGTGCAAGAGGAATTGGATGATTTGAGTGAAGAGGAAGTTGAAGATGAGATGAGCTCCTATTTTCAAGGAAGAAAATCAAGAAATGGTTATCTCAAATCCTTCTTAGAAAGCTTAGGATTGCTCGATGTTTCCTAACACTCCAGGGCTCAATCAATGGAATGATGAATTCAAATTGAATTGGGGAATATATCTCCCCATGGCAAGGATGGCAGCCTTAGCTTGCCTTTTGATCCAATTGACCATGTAGAGGGGTTGTTTAGGCTATTAGATCTTGCACAGGTTTGAGATTTGAGTGGATTGGTAACCTCCCATGTGCTTCAAATTGAGTGGAAGGAGGATTTTGAATTAGCCAATTTGAGCTAGGGGTTGGGTTTGGCCTTGGGTCCATTTGGGCTGACCCAAACCCATTAGGTTGGGTGCACCACTCTTCATTGGGTCCACTTGAGCTATTAGGAAGGTATCAAGTTGATATGATGAGGGCATGACCAAATTACCCATGGATTAGTCCATAATTTGTTCTATGGCCTAGGGGTAAAATGGTCATTTGGCTTATTTTTTAATTTGAATATATTGGGAATGTGGAGAAAATAGGTTTGGCCAAGTTTCAGGAGATTTGGAGTTCATTTAATAAGGTTTGGCTCATGTTGACCCATTTAGGTCAAAATGGGTCAACTTGGGTCAAGTTGACCAATTGGTCAAATTGGGTCAAACCAAGGGTTGGGTCAAGTTCATATGACCATTTGAAATATTTTGGTCTCTTTGGTTTGATTCACTCAAAGCCCATTTGACCCATTTGACTAGAAGAGTAGGTTTAGGTTTGGTTAGTCATATGGAGTGGATTGGTATCTTTGTTTCTAATCAATTTGGGTTAAGTTTGAATTTGGCTCAACATGAATTTTAGTCAAGGCTAAGAATTTTAATTGGCCAATTAAGTTCAACAAGTGATTTGGAATGAACTTTATTGGTTTGAATCAATTTGGCTTAGATCAAGTTTTGACATATTTTGACTTTAGGTCAAGTTGGGTCAACTGTGGCAATTAGTTAGGCTCAAATGTTGACTTGATCAAGTTCAAACATAGGTCATGAATGAACTTAGATCAATGGTTTCAATCAATTTGGCCTATGGTGGATTTTGGCTATGTTAGTATTTCTAAGTGTTGACTTGGTCAACTCTTAGGTTTGACTTGGTTTGACCCAATTAATTGATTGATCATCCATGATGATTGATCATGATGAGAGACATAGAGTTTGATTCAATCCAATTTGGTTAGGATTAGAATTTGGCTCATAAGGTAAGGTCACTTTGGGTCAAGTGAGCCTAAGTATGTCAAATGGCTTGTTCAAAGCATGATTTGAGTTTGATTGAACTTGTATATGGACTTATGATTGAAATATAAATCCATTTGCAAGTTTTGAAGTCAAATGGGTTTTGATTTTGATAATTTCATATTCAAAGGAAGAATATGAAAGGATTTAGTTTGATTTTGAATTGATATTTGATTTGGTGATTGATGTATTTATATTTGGATTCATGATTGTAGGGTTGATTGAATCATGTAGAAAAAGATTTGGCTTGATTTGAAGTTGATTTGGCTAAGTTCAAGATTTGATTTGACAGGTGGATTGAAATTTGACTTTGATCTTTGGAATTGGTTTTGATTGTTTGAATTTATATTTCATTTATATATGTGAATATAAATGAGAATATAAATTGATTATGAGAAAAATTTCAAGGATTTGAAGTGATTTGATCATGATTTAGGCTAAGTCCATAAAAAGGGATTTAAAGGACTTATGAAATTTTTGGAGTTGGGAGTTTGAAATTTTGAATTTGGTTTTGAATGTTTGAATTTATATTTCATTTATATATGTGAATATAAATGAGAATATAAATGAGTTATGAGAAAATCTCATGAGTTTGAATTGATTTGATCATGATTTAAGTCCATGAAGGAACATTAAAGGACTGGAGACATTTAGATTTGGTTTTGAATTTTGAGTTTAATTTGATTGATTTTTATTTCATTTATATATGTGAATATAAATGAGAATATAAATAAATTATGAGAAAATCATGAGTTTGCATTGGTTTAGATCATGATTTTGGCTAAGTCCAAGAGAAAGGGACTTATGATTTGGACTTAAATTTCATGGATTTTGATCATGGGTTTCAATCATGGATTTCAGTTACATGGAGTTGATTTGAGTTTGGAGAAAATCAAATGAGATTGATTTGAGTTTGACTTGAAGGAAGGAAGATGTGGAATGGTTCAAGCTAAGGGTAGGTTTTCCTAACACTCCTAAGGCATGACCTATTCTTATGGCTAACTCTTCTAAGTCTCTAGGGCTAGGTTAAGTGTCCACCTAATCACTAGATGTGTATTATGACTAAGAAACTCTTAAAGTATAAGATGAGTCCTATGTCTAAGATGGAGGGGGTTGAGAGCTCATTCTAAAAATGAGGTCAACAAAGGGCATCTAATAGGTGTGGTGTGACTGACAAGGAACTCATATTAGGTGTTTGATCAAAATGATCAACACCAAAAGATCACAAGACTAGTAAACAATCTATTTAACCCAAGGTGTAAAGAATCCAAAATATAGTGCAATGTGGCTCTACTTATGTCCAAGGCACAAGATAGATAGAAGAATCCACTAAGGGGTAGAATGTGAACCTCCCACTAGGGAAGCAGGTTCAAATAATCCACTAGGGGATGAGAGGTTTAATTTGATTTAGGTCTCACTAAGGAGAAAAGATGCTTAAGTTCAAAAAGAGTTTGAATTTTGTTAGGTTTGAATTTTTGAGATTGACCTTGTTGGTTTGTGATGGACTACACTAAGTAGGAGCTACGTAGGCCAAGACCTAACTCAGACTTACTAATCCAAAGGGGTAGACTACTAAACACATAGTAGGCCTAGCCAACTAAAGGGATGCCTTTCAGATGCATGTATACTAGGAAGAAAGCATTGTGACTTTCATCCTCCAAAGTAGGGACGTTGGGTAATCTATTGGCAAGACAAAGATTGAACCCAACCTATAATTATTGAGTGAATGTCGCTGGGGGACTTAAATCAACTCAAAGATAGTCAAGATTAATTTCATTTTTAGATTTATTTGTTTTGATTATGATGGATCCCATAGGTTTGTGATGAATTGCAGTAAGTAGGGGCCATGGAGACCAAGACCTAACTCAGATTTATCAATACAAATGGAGTAGTCTACTAACCACAAGGTAGGACTATCCAACCAAAGGGGTGCCTTTTGGTATACCATGGTCAAATCTTAAGAAGAAAGCTTGGGGAATCACATCTTCTAAACAAGGAACCAGGGGTGATTGATTTGGGCAACAAGACCTAGACTATTGAGTGAATGCCACTGAGGGACTTAAATCAGCTCAAAAATAGTCAAAGATTAGTTTTCATTTTTAGTTTTATTTATTTTTATGGATTTCATCGATTTATGATGGATCAAAGGTAAGGAGCTCATGACCTAACTATCTTAGATTAACCAATCCAAAGGGAGTAGTCTACCAACCACCAGGTAGGACTATCCAACCAAAGGGATGCCTTTTGATTTATAATGGTCAAGTTGGAAGAAAGTACGAAGACTCACATCTTCCAAAATAAAAAGCCACTAGGGTGATCAGTTGGCATGACAACAAATCAAACCCAACCTAGGGTTGACTATTGAGTGAATGCCATTGAGGGACTTATATCGACTCAAGGATAGTCAAAGATTAATTTTATTATTAGATTTTTTTATGGATTACATTAGTTTCTGATGGATCATACTGAGAAGGAGCTTATAGAAGCCTAGACCTATCTCAAATTTACTGAACCAATGGGAGTAGCTTCTCGGTCGATGGGAGAACTATCCGACCAAAAGAGTGCCTTTCAGTTTGCAATGATCAATTGAATGGAAGAAAGATCAGGGACTCACTTCTTCCACTAGAAAAGACCACTAGGGTGATTGGTTGCTTTGGGCAACATATCGAACCTGACCTAGGGCTGCCCGTCGGTTTGCGATAATCATGCTAGAAATAATGTATCATAGTCTTATATCTTTCAAAGCGGAATGACTCGGGTAACTCGCTATGGAAAAATAGATTGAACACCTTGATGACTGAGTGACACCTGGAGATTTATCTCAACTCGTAGTAGTGCAATTCCTAGGGAGTTCCCAACACCGCCTAAAGATAGGATGCCTGCTTAGGAAAAGGGGCCCTTTGAGGGCTTGAATTCCTAATCCACAAGCAAATTAATTTTATTTGTTTGTTTGTTTAGGTTATTTTATTGTGGACCCTGTTAGTTTGCAAGGAATTAAACTGAGAAGGAGCTTATATTAGCCTAGACCTATCTCAAATTTATTGAACCAAGGGAGAATATGTGCATCCGCTGAATAAATTCTTCAACCACAGGGGTGGCTACTAGGAAAGGGGGATTGTCCAATCCAAAAGTAACCCAATTAGTGTCTAAATGGGGTCATAAAGGATGTTATCCAAATAGTGTGCCCGCATGGAATGGAGTCTTTAATGGCTTAATCAAACATCCTCAAGAAGATGACATGGCTAGTCATATATCTAATAGGTATTCGATGTCCAACTCAAGGAGAAAGCACGGGGACTCATATCTGCTAAAAGAGGTGTATCCATCGGGTGAGTCGCTGTCAGCATAGAGAACATCAACCAACCTAAAGTGCCCATCGATTTACAATAATCAACATAAGAAGAAAGCTCAGGGACTCACATCCTCCTATAGCAAAATTGATAGCTGGTATTGTCTATCCTTGGCTCGATGTGCTATCCGACCTAGGGTGACTACTGATTGAATGCTACTATGGGACTTAGATCAACTCAAAAGTAGTCAAGAGGAAATGAGCCTCTGAGGGACTTATCCTAAACCTCAAATATACTTGACCTAGTTAGAGTATGATAGATAGCTTAAGAAGAAAGCACAAAGACTCACATCTTCTTAAACAAAGTCAGCATGAGGTAACTTCGGTTGAAAACCACTATATAAAGGTGCTGGTTTGCAATGGTCAAATTAGGAAGAAAGCTCATGGACTCACATCTTCTAATAAGTGACCACTGGGGTGACATACTAGTGAGGTAGCATGTGGACCTAACCTAGAGCAGCTAATAAGTGAGTGCCATAGGGGGCTTGCTCCCATATCAAAATACCTCAAGACAAAAGATATGCGTTTGTTGTTGTGCATGTGCTAAAAGGAATAAGATGCCTCTAAGGGATTCTTACACCTACCTTAAACACACTAGGGGTTTGATGAAATGGTGCCATGGATGGAAAAAAAGATTTCCCACTAAGAAAGGATGTCGCTTGGGTTCTCTCACACCTAACTTAGTTGTGCTAGTCAAAATAGGATGCCTATCAAGTTCTCTTACACCTATTCTAATAGCATCAAAAAATTATATTTATGTTGTGAAAGAGGGATATGATGCCACTGGGGGACTCTTACACCTACCCTAAATACATCATGGTGGATTCGCAAGATAAGCAAACAATGCTTCAAAAAAAGAGAAGATTTGATGAATGAAATCATATTTTTATTCTTTTTATTAATGATTGATTTCAAACATGATTTATTTCATGAGTAATATTTTTTTAGATAGAGCCCATTAATTGGAAGCATCGGGTGTCCTCTTACAATCAATAAGTCGATAAGATCCTCCTTGGAAGGCCTTCTATGACATAGGGCCTTCCCAAGTGGGTTCAAACTTGCCTCATTTTCGGGCAACAATTGGTCTCCTTAGGACCAACATAAGTGCTCCTACCGAAAGACCTAGGAGGACCGCCTTGTGAGCTTGAATCATTGCTTTAGACAACTTGAGGTTCTAACACTCGTAGGCTACTTTCCTTCAAACCAGCACTTAACCGCTAACTTTACATTCTACTCAGAAGGATCTTGCTACTCCAATGCTATCCTTAGTGATGGGAGTTAAACTTCTAAAGGAAGAACAACCTCAAACGCATACACTAAGGAAAATGGGGTAGACTAAGTTGGAGTTTTGTTGAATGCTTCTGCTAAGCCATTTACTCTATGGTAGGTGATGGTGGAGTATCTCCAATCTATACTGTGTCTTCTGGAAAAGCTGTTGATCTTCATGCTTTTGTATGCAATACCATTATTGGATATAATTCATCGAGGCACCCCAAACCTATATACGATATGGTTCCTAAAAAATTGAAGCACATTTGTGACCTCTCAGTGGGATGGATTCACCAATTGAAAAGTAGTCGGCTTAAAGCTAAGATGAATGATGCCCTTGGAAGAAGAAGGAGGATCGATTGGACCTATAATGTCGGTACCCCAACACTCAAATGGCCATGAAGCTAATGTAGGGTGTATAATATTGGGTGGTTGGTGGAGGACCACACCGTGCACCTGACACTGATGGCATCTCCTAGCTACATCCATATAGTATGTAATCATCGAAGGCCAGTAGTATCCAAGTTGCTTGATCTTCATCTTCATCTTTAGACCAGATTGATACACTTTACATAGACCTGAGTGTACCTCGGTTACAATGTCATGGGTTTTGTGTTTGTTTAAATAACATAACCAAATCCACATTCGTCAAAGGACTCAAGGCATGGTGCCATCAAAGCGCAAGAGAGAGCTCTCATTTCACTTTGATGGGCTTGACTTCTCTGAGATAGTTTATTCTAATCTATGAATGGTTGCCTCCAATCTAGCTCTTGTCCATTTTGGCAATGAAACCTCTCAAGAGAAAGTCTCTCGATGAGTTCAGCATCAATAAGGGATATGACTTCTTTATTTTGGTCTCTTATTGAAATGGACTCATCTTCCAGACATGTCAATTCTTTGGCAAGTTTGGCTAAAGCATGCTACAGATTCTCGCCAGAACCTTGTAGATGGTGACTGAGAATTTAGGCCAACTTCATGGTATACTCATAGTAATGATGAAGCTTGGGTTTGAGAACTTGGTAGACCCGACAACTGTTAATGACCAACTAAAAATCACCAAAGATGTTGATGCTCTTACACCGAGCATAGTGATGGCTAACCTGCATCATCAAGGCCTCATACCTTGTTAGCACATGAGTTGGAAAGATAGTATGAGAATCTCATCACAACACAGTTTGGAGTCAGAAGAACTATTCCTACCCCTACATTTTTTGAGAGAATAGATCGTGGTGGTTCAGCTTTGAGAAAAAAAGCAGCACCATCAAATACATCTTCCATCGGCGGTTGCCGGCCTCCCTTAAGTTCATGATTTATTCATCAGGGAGATTATCGCTAAGTGGAGAATCAGCAGGAAGTGGGTGTGATGCTAAGAAATCCGCTAGAGCCTATCCTTTACCGCACTAAGGGTATGAATGTGATATCAAACTATGAGAGAATCATGGACCAGCATGCCAAATATTTGGATAGCGTTGGTTGTGTCATGAGGTATTGTAGTGGATTTGTCCTAGAGATCAAGTTCACCTTATGAGAAAGTATATAATGTCGTAGCTTTTGGGAAGCAAAGAACAAAGCTAGAAATGTTTCAATAGGTGGATATTTGTAGAGAATCGATGATGAGATAGTAGAGCACTTTCCTTCCCATCATCATTGTTTGGGCCAACAGAGCAGAGAGTCATCCAATGCGAAAGGTGAGGATGAGTGGCCCGCCGATAGGTCGCTAGAACCGGTGGCTTCACCAAATACTGCTTAATTTCTTCAAAGGAATGCTGACACTTATCATGTCACTTGAACTTGACATCCTTTTTGACAAGTGTTGAAAATGGCTTGCATATCTCTGATAGGTTGGAGATAAAGCATCTTAGATATGCCAGCCATCCTTGAAAGGATCTGAATTGAGTTAAACTCTTAGGAGATGGCATTTTTAAGATAGCTTTAATCTTTTCAAGATCTATTTCTATTCCCGAGTATCGAACAATAAATCCAAAGAATTTCCCTGAAACTACTCTGAATGCACACTTCAAGAGATTCATTTTGAGGTTATATTATCTTAACTGTTCGAAAACTACTCTCAAGTCAAAGAGGTTGTCTCCTTTTCTCTGCTCTTGACTACTATATCATCAATGTAACACTCAACCTGATGATGGATGAGTTTGTTGAAGATCTAAGTCATGGCCCATTGGTATGTAGCACCAGTATTTTTAAGGTCGAAAGGCATGACCCTATAATAGAAGATTTTGATAGGGGTTCGGAAAGCAATTTTTCTTTCATCTTCAGGAGACATATTGATTTGGTTATAGCTAGATGACCCATTCATGAAAGAGAAGATTGCATGAGATGAGGTGATGTCCACCATTAATTCTGGTAAAGGAAGAGGAAACTCATCCTTAGGACATGCTTGATTTAAGTCTCTAAAATCAACGCATATGTGAATTTGGCCATTCTTCTTAACTGGGATGACACTAGCTAACCAGGTAAGATATTTTTCTTTCCTGATGAAACTAACATCCATCAGTTTCTTAACTTCAAAAGTAACATGTTGTTCAATTTCTAATCGCATGCATCTAGGAGTTTGTTTAATAGGGGTAGTGTTAGGATCTATTGCTAGCTTGTGGACTACTATGTGTGGAGATAATCTGCGTCTCTTCATAACTCCATGCTAAGTAGTCTTTAAACTCAGTCAATAGCCTAACTAAGTCATTAGTTTCTTCTTTATTCAACAACGAACTGATGTATGTCAGGCATGAATTTTCTTCTGTCCTGAAGTTGATTTCTTTAAGCTTATCGATTGTTGAATGAATCTCATCTTCAAATTCTGGCAATGCCTCTTTGACTTGGAGATCATCTGGATCATCTAAGGTTTCTAAACACACATTCTCATAATAGTTGGGGTTGTGTGAGAAGAAACTAACAGACTCTAAATGATTGATAATAATTAAATAGTAATCGTTATCATCGACTAGACCCACTGTACAAAATCCAAGTCCTGGTTTTGATTGTGCTTCCCTACCTGTGTTGTTCCATAGCTTTTCAAAATACTCTGACCTGAGCTTGGACCATATGTGAGGAACTAAACCTTTTCGCATAAGATTATGAACACAAGGCAAGTAAAAGTCAAATGGTAATTCAATTAATTCTTTAAAAGTATCATCCTCAAGCTCTACATTAACTTTAGGAATTGAGGATGATGATCCCAAAAATAACTCTTCTATTTCATATCACTGGAAGACTTAGGGACTTCCTTAACTATCAAACCTTCAACTTTCTGAGATGTAAGTGAGGAAATAGCTAAGGTTCCCAACTGTTGCCTAACAGTTTCACATAAACTAGATTCAAATACTTTACTTTGTTTGGAGGCTTGGTCTTCATCTCTGTATGGATCGAAAGTCACCTTCAATGGAACCTGTTAAGAGGGGTTGGATGGCATACTAATCACATTAGACTCATCCTCTGAGTTGGATTCCAAGTTTATGTGAATAGTGTACTAATGGAACATGACCTCTATTGGTCGATGGCCAACTAGGGGTATCCCACCTGAACAACCTATATTTTGCCGCCTCTACCTGGAGGTTGAGCCATCCTGCCCACATGTCCATATGATGGAATGAACTGTGGGTGGAATGTGATATGTGGATCTATTTCTTCTTCAATTCCCTCTTTCTTGTTCACTTAGACTTTTATTTTTCTTTTCATTTTTTTTTCTTTTCTTTTTCTTCATTTTCTTTTTCTTTTATGTTTGCATTTGAATTTTGTCCAAGTCTATGAGAAAGTATTTTTTTTAGGAAGATAATAGGTCGCATCCTCATAAATCTCAATCTCTCTAACTGAAAATGGCTTTTCATCTCCGTTGACATGGTACTTAATTCCATCTTTTCTGAACTTAATGCACTAATGAAGGGAGGATTGAATGATCTTGTTCTGATGTATCTAAAGCCTACCAAGTAAAATAGTGAATGAAGTATTTGAATTGATAATGTAAAACTTAGCTTCAGTCTTCCAGTCACCTATCTCCAAAGGTAACACTATAGAACCTAAAGTCACTTACCTTGGTCATTAAATCCTCTCAACATCATCCAATTTTCTCGGAGTGTGGAAATGTCGATCTTCAAATAGGCAATGGTCTTTAGACTCATAATGTTTACAATGCACCTGAATTCATGAGAACTCTGGCAAGTTTGAACCTGTCCATGTCGACTATGATGTGAGGGGATGGTTGTGCTCAAGTCTCCTAAGAAGGTCTTCATCGTGAAGGTGATCCTGAGCTTCTTTTGCATAATGTGCTTCCTCACCTAGCGTACCGAAGCTAAGAATATTTCAGGATCAAGGAAAGCCTTGATTAGTGATTCTCTCATCTCTTTGGATAAGACAAGGGCATCGTATATGCTTAGCTTAGATGTCAAATTTATTATATGAGAAAGGGCATTGTCATCCACCTTCAGCTGGTCTTCCACAAGCATATCCAATGGTGGAGCATCTTGTAAAGGGTTTCTCGATCTTCAATACCAATGACTTGTTTCCCTCTATCTTGAGGTGTTGCCCTAGGAGGTAGAACCTTGCGACTACGGAGGTTGACTTCAGTGATCTCTTATGGAAGGGTAATGAAAAGTTCTACCTACACATCAAGCTCACCTATAGCTTCTTCTATGGAACCCTCAGAATCAGATGATTCTAAGTCTATCTCAAGAGGTGAACTCATAGTATTTAGAGTAAGAAAATCCAACTATGAATCAGAAAGAGGAAGATCAGAATTATTATAGTTATTTTGACTTGAAGAGTTATCATTAGGAATAGAAGAAGATAACCTATCAAAAGTGAGACAGATGTAATTCAAACTAGCTTTATTCTTCAATTTCTTGGAATTGTTTGGATGTACAAAGTAGAAATCAAGTAAAGTGAGTGGGGTAAGGGATTTGATGGCCTTATCCGTTGATACAAGAGTTCTACTAGTAGAAGAAATAGAAGTGCTAACTAAAGTGGAAGAAATCGATAGTATGGAAGCTGCAACTATAAGCTGGAGGTTGTACTCAGTTGGTGACTGCACTAAAGGGCTATCTTGGGCCGACACATGTTGCTGCTGTTGCTGAGCTCCCTCTTTCCTAGAGTTGGCACTGGCAACTTGCAAACCTTCCTTGATGTTGGAGGTTTGAGCTGACTCAGGCACCTACAAGGAAAGCTTCTTGATCTTCTGGATGATCTTCTTAGAGGTTTTGGATAAAGAAATATTCCAACCTTCTTTAGTTTTGGTAGGATCACATGTATCCCCAAGGATTACCCCAATCGAACTGGATGGTTGTTCCACAAGGTATTCCTTTAGGATAACTACAACACAGATCTTGAAACTGTGTTCAAGCCAGTCCTTGAATGTAAAGCAATCCTCCAAAATGTGGCATAGTATATGATGATAAAGGCAAAAGTTTGGATCATGACTTTTCCCTACTTCCTCCGGTCTCCTAGGCTCAGGTAGCTGAAAATTAGGTTTCTTTAAAAGATTTTTAAAGATCTTCCGGATTACCTCCCTCTTAAAAGAATAAGATTTATTTAACTTATCTAAAAGAGTAGGTGGACCAAAGCTACATGGTGACAGATATGCATGCCACCGCGGTGGTATGGTCGGTGTGATCGTCGGTCTTGGAGGTCTGGAGGCCATTATGGTTGCGGTGGAAAAGGAGGTGGAGGCTACTGAGATCATGGTCTCTCAGATTGATCTCTAGTTGGCTGCTTCCCCTTATCAACCGTTGCTACTACCCCTAGCTTCTTCTCATAGACCTTTTGTGGCTTCTGCTTAGGCAACTGATCTTGAAAAGGCAACTGTTTGGCCTCTCCTTGTAGACTAGCCACCTTGTTGATTAGCTTCTCAAATATCTTAATAGTGAATCCCTTAAGCATGAAGGTGACCGAGCCATGGATATTCTTCAAAAGAATCCCAATGGCATACTGTCTAGACAGCTGCGGTTCATACTTCATACTCAAGTTATGCCATCAGATAATATAATCAACAAGGGACTCACCGGGGTGTTATTGTGCTACAATGAGATCATCTACATTAACTTTTTACTGAGCTCCAATAAATCTCTTGATGCAGAGTTGCTCTAACTCAGCAAATATCTTTACTGAATCGTTGGACAGTCCAGCATACCAATTGAAAGCAATACCGGCTAGGCTACTAACGAAAAGGTAGAAAAGCAAAGCGTCGTTGCCACCTATGTTACAACTACTGGCCCTAAAATTTGTTATGTGCTACCTTGGGTTTCCATTACCACCAAAGTTTTTGAAGGAAGGAGGCATGAAACCCATGGGATATTGTATAACATCAAATTCCTCTAGGTAGGGTCTACCCTTTGAAACTGATGATCCACCTCGGGCTTGAGCCAATGCTTCCTTCACTTGCTACTCAACTATGGATTTTATGTCTTTTTCTTATATGGAGGTACTTTCCACTACCTTCCTATACATGCTAGTACTACCTCACTCAATGGGAGGTAAAGTCTTGGCTGGGTCCAAGACATGCACTAACTCAGGTTGACTGATGTCGACTGTGGTAGGATGAACTCCTAAAGACCGGAACCGCTAAACAAGTCCTCTAACTCTCGTGCCATCCTATCTATTTGCTCATCCTTCTGCCTCAATTGATGTCAGAGGTGTTGGGCTGATGCTACGATGTCTTCCTGATCAACCTCATCACCTTTCATGGCTTATTGTTCGTTGAGAAGAGATCCTCTAGTGTCTACCATGCAGATTCCAGCTGAGTCTCCCAACAAGCCATCTTCATCGGGATCGAAGTTGACTTTTTCTTCATCTGACCAATCGTACCCTAAAATTATCTTCTTTTGGATGAAATAATGTGCCAATATCTCATCTAAAGAACGATCAATTTGAGCAAATACAAATAATCTAGGCTGACTGGTGTGATCACTATCGTGCACTGAAAGGCACCGACCTTGCCTATCGCTAAAGAATCCATCCTATGTGGACTGTACTCACTAGATGAGTGATGCTCCTGATTGCCACTAGCTATGAGAGGGGTAACAATCCTAGGATGTTCCACTATTACATGTGCAGCTGGACTATCATCTGTAATCTCTGAAATGACTATCACCATCTCCACATTCTGTTGTACTGGCAGAGTTGGTGAAGGGACAACCATGATGCTTCGGGGTCACCACTCCTTCCGTACCATGACTGGGGTAGAGGGTCAAGCAGGAGAGCTCAGCCTTGCCATAATGGGTAGTGTAGAAGGGGTAAAATCCCTCGGCCGTAGCTGGATGACCAACGGGGTGCGCTTCTCCCTCGATATGGCCTTCATGGCCTTTATTAGAATAGGAGATGTTGTAACTGACCTGATGGTAGTGAGGGTGATGGGTGGAGACACCACTGACTCTCTATACACAGGAGCTATCCTAATATGATGACTAGTCCCAGTAAGAAGAATGCTGTCAGTATGGTCGGTGCCGGTAGCGCGCCGAACTGGAAAATTAATAAGTGCGGAAGCTGTCGACTGGCAACTGAACCTCCATCTCTCCCTACTAGTAAAATGTGTTGTATGGGCCTCTCAGGCCCTCTCCTAGCAAATATGCTTCCCACACTATGGGGAATGATTGATCGGAGATCAAACTGAGCTCCAAAATTTGAGCGTCCGTAAGCTCTGCCTACCTAGCGTAATACAGATCGGAGGTCAACGTATGACCTTCTCCCTAGAATCAGCTAATGCGTACCACCTGGAGGTGTGATGAGCAAATCCTCTTAACATCCTCTCTATCTGACCAAGAGAGAGGATGGAACTGGTTTGTTGTAACCAGTGGTGAGAAAAATCAAACTCAAATTCAATCAAAATCCAACCTAAGCCTTTCATGTAAAAATCTTGAACTTAGCCAAATCAATTTTGAATCAAGCCAAACCCTTGATTTTTCTTCATGATTCAATCAATCATTCAATTATGAATCCAAATATAAACATAAACTTCAATCACCAAATTAAAACTCAATTCAAAAAGCAAGCCAAAATCCATTTGACTTCAAAACACTTGCAAATGGATTTATATTTCAATCATAAGTCCATATGTGAATTCAAACAAACTCAAATCAAGCTTTGATCAAGTCATTTGACCCACTTAGGCTCACTTGACCTAAAGTGATCTAAAGTACCCTTATGAGCCAAATTCTAATTCTAACCAAATTGGATTGAACTAAGCCCACCTAAGCCTCTCATCATGATCAACAATCATCATGAGATGATCAATCACTCAAATTGGGTCAAACTTAAGGGTTGACCAAGTCAACACTTAACCAAAATGAAACTCAACATAGCCAAAATCTACCATAGGCCAACTTGATTGAAACCAATTATCTAAGTTCATTCATGATCAATATTTGAACTTGACTAAGTCAACATTTAAGCCTAACCTAGCCCAATTGGCCATTTGACCTAAGTTGACCCAACTTGACCTAAAAAGTCAAAATATGTCAAAACTTGATCTAAGCCAAATTGATTGAAACCAATGGGTCAAGTTCATCCCAAAATGATTGTTGAACTTGACTAAAGCCTCAATTGGCCAATTAGACCTAACCTAGCCCAATTGACCTAAAATGTCATATTGAGCCAAATTCGAACTTAACCAAAATTGATTGGAAATAAAGATATCAATCCATTTAATATGACCAACTAAACTTAAACTAACCCATGACCTAACCCAAATAGGTCAAATGGGTCAAATTGGTCAACTTGACCCATTTGACCTAAATGAACTCAATTGAACCAAATTCAAACCTAAACCAAATTGAATCAAACCAAAATCACCAAAATATTTCAAATGATCATATGAACTTGACCAAACCCTTGGTTTGACCCAATTTGACCAATTGGTCAAATTGACCCAAGTTGATCCATTTTGACCTAAATAGGTCAACATGCCAAATCACATCAAACTAACTCCAAATTCAATGAAACTTGGCCAAACTTATTTTGTCATCATACCAAATATGCCCAAATTAAAATCAAGGTCAAATGACCATTTTACCCCTAGGCCATAGGGTAACCCAAAATCAAAACCACTTGGAATTTGGTCAATTTCTTTTCATGGACACTTGGCATCCTCTAAGTAGACCTAATGGTCACTAATGGACCTAGTGAACATGACCCATTGGGTTTGGGTCTGCCAAACCCAACCCAAACTCAAAACCAACCGCATGCCATAAAATGGAGCACATAGGATCCTCTTTCCACTTGAATTAAGCACGTGGGAAGTTCACCATTCCACTCCTTAGGCCAAACTGAATGCAAGGACATCCAAAATGGCCTAACAAACTCATGGCATAAGCTCAATTAGATCAAAATGGCAAGGAGGCTTGAGGTCGTACGATCCTTCAAGGGGGAGATATACTCCCCTTAATTCAACTGAATCTTGACTCTCCTAATTCAATTGAAGCATAGGAACTCAGAGCAAGCCCTAGCTACTCTTCCCAAGCTTCCTAGAGAGAGTTTGAACATCCCATTTCTCAATTTCTTAAGCTAAAATAGGTGAAGAAAACCAAAATCCAATTTCACTCCACACTTAAGACCAACCTAATTCCCTTTGCAAGCTCCCTTAGGGACCCCAATCAAACTTGTCCAAGCTCTTTCCCATGCTCCAAAGGTAAGAGGGGTGCTAGTTCAATCAAGAATGTAAGGAGTTCAAGGTGGAGTTGGCCTTTAGAAGCAACCATCCAATCTCAAGACCTCAAACTCTCAGCAAAGCTTTGTCTCCACTAGACGAAGCTTCTCCAAGGGAATAAAGTGCCAGTGAGGTAAACCATTTTTCTAAGCTTAATCTAGCCATATTGTGGAGCTTTATGAAAGGAATTTTTATTTCATGATAAACTAGCCATTGGATGTGATCTACATTGCATGATGAAGGTGTGGGCTAAATTTTAGCCCAATCTAAGCTCAATTGAGCTCAGTTCATGGCCTAGAACATGGACGATCTCCATTGTTCATAGGGAATTACAAGGATGAATCTCTGGTCATCCATTCGTGCATTTTGGATGGATGATCGAGATTAAAACATGTAGCACCCATGGATTTACCCTCTAGAGCCGTGTCTTTAATCTCAGCCGTCAAATACTTAATCTGACGAGAGAAAGCGAGAAGATCACAACGATGCTATGACGTGACAAGTTAGAGACCCAATTCCATCATGCCACATGGAAAAGTGCATGCCACGTCAGCAGCCCACATGGTGCCGACGGGATTAAATACTTAATTAAGCTATTTAAATATTCTAATTAATTATGGAAACTTCTAAAATTCATATCTAAGACTAGAAAAATCAAAAAAATATAAAATAAATTGTATTGTATAGATAATTGAATATATAATATTCTAAAATTAATTTTAATGGATTTTAAATAGTATTTTTCTCTGAATTTGGGTTTTATTGGTAATATTATTTTGCTAATTACCCTCTAATTACTCCACTGATTAATCCCAAAATTTTTGTGCTTAATTAGTGGGATGACTTCTGCCTCCCCTAATTTTCTTGAGATTTATTAGTGGCTTAATTAGGGGAATTGCTAATTCATTCCTTAATCACTCTCTTAATGTAATTAAGCTTAATTAAGGGCTAATTAGTGGTTTAACCCTCTGATTGAGTCAATTTAGTGATTAAGTTTTGATTAAGTGAATGTGAGATTTAGGGAATAATTTTTGGATGTTTTCCTTAAGATATTCCGTAAACCCCCTTTTTTTTCTTAATCCAACATTAATTAAGGGTTAATTCACTAATTACCCCCATAATTAATTTCATAAAATTCAAAAAATTTTTAGAGCTCAATTAATCTATCTTGGGTAGATGCTTAGGTGTTCAACAGCTTAAGTACATTAAGAAAATCAAAACTCAGCTCACATGTGTGAGAGGTGTTATGAAATTACTTAAAATTAAACCCCTTAGTTTAATTAAACATTAATCATAAGCCAAATGCATTAAGCCCTTTTCTTCCTAGGTGCATTGCTGATTTAAATTCCTTGTGTAGTTTTATGTCATCTCATTGGCTCATAATTATTTGATTAAGTATGCTAAGGTGGTATAGGTAAAGGATAATAAACACATTTAATTCATACCTTAACCTAACCAAAGCATAAAATTGATCTAATCACCTAAAAATCAAATTAAAAAATAAACATATGTGGGAATGGGTTAGGAACAACAAAGTCACCTCACATTTATCAAATTAAATCAAACTAGAGACAAAATCAAATATTCTTAATAAATAATTTGATTTATTTAAACTTTCTTATTTCATTAGATTGTCTTTAGGAATTAATTGGGGTGGATGTGTTTACATGATTTCATTACTTTAGTTCTTTCCTAACATACTAAATGTATATGTCATATGAATTTCATACATTCATTATTTTCATAAATCAAATTAAAAAATGAAATATTTTCTTTATGTGAAATTGCATGTTTTGGTTAAAGTAAAATATGAATGGATACTATCACTATTAAATTCAAAACTATCTTTTCAAAAATCGATAAATCAAATACCTAAAACTGAAAGTGTTCTACTTATAGTTTATTTATAAGCTTGCATGTGAATATAAAAATGTGTCTTATGTTTGTTTCCTTTCTTTCATCTTAATATGGATTTGAATAAGTTTTGCAAAGTGTATAGTTCTTTTAAAGGAACATAACACTTGCTTAAATCTATTCTTATTCTATTCCATGTTATGACTTAAGAAATATCCTTACACTTGCACATATAAATTGCATAACCAAGTCCAAACATAAGTATAAACTTTTGCATCTTTATTTTCCTTCATTTCTTTTGTACATATACTTGTATTTAAGAAAAGTGGTATATTAGTCTGGACAACTCCGGGGTTGCGAGACTTTAAGTAGCCATAAGTAGGTCTTGTACCTTACACCCCTAGTTAATAATAGCATCGTACTCACTTATACCTTTCATACATACATTTGTGCATGTGAATGTGGTGTTTAATTTTGAGGATGTGAATACCACGTCGATCTTAGGGGGTATTTATTAAAATGATTAGGTATGACATTAAGGAATTATGTACTATCTCAAAAGATAAAAATCACCACCCTATAATGGACCTAATCACCTAATAAGGACTCCTAAAGCATGATGGGTCTTCGAATATACCAAAGATCTTTCTTCTACTTTATATGAAAAAGTAAAGTAGGGTTTATTTTAAGCCGAGTTCATTAAGTTTCCTATGGAAGCAAGCTCCCATAGTTAATTACATCATAAAGAATGTGAATTCCTTCAGAATACTCTTGATTAAAGTAGATAATTAGGGTCTCCAAAGATTTCAAGGTTAAGATTATCAAAGGATTGGCTATTTTAAAAATAAAATGGGATAGATCAAGAAGAAGACTTATTTTTGGAATCCAAAGGGAGATGGGTAGGGAATGCTCATGATACTAGGAAGCCAAGTGAACATTTCAATCTACCCTATGGTTGGAATTTATATTTTTGAATTTAAAGAGAGTTAATTATTTGAGTTGACATTTTATTAGATTGTTAGGGCTTATAATTCCATAACATAAGATTATGAAAATGCCTAAGAGGTGAGGATTTATGCTTGTAGCCCATAAAGGGAACAATAATCTCAGATCCTAAATCCAGGGAGCTTTAGCGAGGGCCAAAGCATGACCTAAATTTAAGGCAAAATGGGTATATGGTTTACCTCCATAAGAGAGAATAAACCACCCTTACTGGACTTATTATCTGAGTGGCGCCTAACTCATATGCTTTAAATCTATGTAGGCAAGTCTTATGCTTTACAAGATGGCTAGGCTATTATTTATTTAAAAAGGAGACTAAGTCCTTAAACTCACTCCCTAAGAGACTAGAGCATGAGTGGTATTAATTTATGATTTAATCTAATGCAAATTTTATCAAATTTATTTGATTCTTTTGAACTCTTTATTTTTATATGGGCTATGAGATTTTGTATGCCTAAATACATGAGAATTTGATTATGGGCCAAATCAAGAGAGAAATGGGTGTTCTTTCATCAAAGGCTCTCACATGTTAAGCCTTCATTCTCTGGCATAGATAGAAGCCCCTCTCACCCAAAAGATACCAATTATGCACTAGTATTATGAGTTGAAGCGCTATATCACTTGAAGTTGATTCGCAAGTAGCCATCCAACATGATCTTACCAAGATGAGAATCCGTCACTGGATGAGAAGAGCTTGGCATGCTTGACGAGTTATGCTCCAAGCTCAGCAAATTTATACGTCTACCGAGCGAGGATGTCCAAAGCATTCGATCATACAACGCGTCCTAGAACTTTTCAAGAAGGAGACTTGGTCTTGATGTTGAGAATACCAATTATTTCTCATCGTCATTACATGTGTAAGTTTTACTTGGAAATTCTCTCGTAACATAAGAATACATTTCTGAATAAAGCAAATATCACACTATCAGACACGAGATAATTTTTTTAAATGTTAGACAAACACCACCCTAGGTCTACAAAGATTTCTTGGATGATGTAACCCATGTGTTGCTAATAAGAATCCTTCGGTTAGGTTGAGTCGACTATCTCCTCTGACTAAGTAGACTAGAGATCACGACAGCTCAGGATGACGTAACCATGGGATCTAGATTGAGCACGTCATCATTCCACCAACCATATGATTTAAGTTAAATGATGGTGAATTTCATAAATTCTAAACCCCAAATTTTAAACTCCATATGGTGCTATTATACGCTACGCATTAAGCAATCTAACGACTAGCCTTAATCGAAAGTTCTCTCTCAGAATTGGGAGGGGTAATTAACTATAGGTGCTTGCACCTATAGGAAATCTAGAACCAAATCTAAAGTTCTCACAAAATGAGTGCGAAATCTCTGGGTAGTGTCTTACCTACTATTCGATTTGCCTTCTAAAAGTTATACCGACACTTCAAATCATACTTTCCTCAATATGAGAGGACGTGAATTTTCTGAGTATACATATCTATATTTTAAATAATTTTTAAAGTTTCATGCTAAAATCTATTTTCATCTTAATAATAATAAGTAGGTTGTCTTTGGATTCCTTACGCAAATTAAGTTGTAATTTTATTAGTTAATTTTTATTTTCAAAATATTTGTGTATATATAATAAAGATTTATAATATATATGACCTCTAAGTCGAGCACCAATGATACAAAGCCAATTTGATTTAGTCTGTCGTGATGATCTTTTGGGTGTAAATTTGAGCTTGATTCACTGAAGTTGACCGCTTTGAGTGTTGGAACCCTAGCCTTCTCGATCTATCGACTGCCTTTAATGCGCCGTAGGATGCTATCACTTGATTGAGTTCTTTTGAGTGAATCGGCACCGCTGGATTGCTTTGTTGTCCGACCGCCTCGACTGCTTTTCTTGATCATGTGGTTCGACCTAAGTTAGTGGATTATATGTTGTATCAGGCGCTTGATCGGGGAAATTGATCCAACCGTGGAAAATCAAGGGCGTTTTGGTCGTTGGATGATTCTTGGAGAATAACCTAACCGATACTAACCTTATTCTCTTTGGTTTGTTTTGTTTCGTCTGCTCGAAGTCGATCAAGAACCCCAGAGAGAGGGTCATGGATGGAGCTCTGGTTTCCAGGAGGAAACCGAGAAGAACTGCTCAGGAAGAAGAGAAGAAACAGGGGGAAGACTGAAGAGCTAAGTTCCTTTCTGAAATTCTTGATTAGCCTTCTGGTTGTCTGTCTTCCTCTATTTATAGATTTCGGTTTCTCTCTGAGTATCTCCTGTCTCAGAACTAATTTCTATTATTTTTCGTTAGAGATCTTGCCTGTATTCGGGTTTCTTGATTACGCCATCGCTCTTTCTTTTGTTCTTTCAAGATTGGATGAGTTGTTCCTTTTATCTATTCTTTAACAATATCTCTGTGTATATTGTCACTGGAAGTTCTTGTACTATTTAATATAGTTCTCTGTCATACTTTGGGAACTTTAGTTGTTCTATGAAAACTGTTCTATTTGTTTTTTCTTTATTCCCCTCCGTTGTAAAAGCCGATGTTTGGAATGCTTCTAATGCTACTTTCATCTTCCATTTTTATGTACTAATTGTGCTTGTAAAGTACTTCTCTGAATCCATTGTCAGTATGTGATGATTTGGTATTCTGATTTGGGATCATATCATTACTCCCTCCTCACACCTAATTGTCCTCAAGGTTAATCTTCGGGATGCTTTCAGATTTCTTTATATGTCATCCAAGGAACATCTGTACTAAAAATTTCCTTCCCATTTTAAGGTTTCAATGTATTGTAGTAGTCTTGGATTGAAGCTCTCTCTATGTTATCGCCATTTGTTTCATGTTGGTTTTGAGCTTCCCGATTTTATATGGGTCTGTCAACCTCTCAAAATAGAAGCTCCTTTGTATGTATTGGATTATGTGACATTGCTTGTCCCTCATATTTGGGTCAATTATTGTTGTGCCCACCCACTTATTATGGACTATCCTATTCTATATAATTGGGCTATATCTCAATTATACTTAAATTCAAGGTCAATTATTGAGAATTATTTACTATTCTATACTTAGACAATTCCCCTGCCTTAACCCGGATTGAATGGTCGATATTTGAAGCGGTGCTAAAGCATTTTCTTGTATCCAAATTTCGGTTGACTATAATGTCAGAAGTTGATATTCTTGTTCTTCCTGACACTCATGAAGGCACATAAGTTGGTTTGACATATATGCCCTTGTGATATTTTTCCTCACAATTAAAACATAATCCTTTCGCCTCACATCTAATTGTTGGTGTTAGCCAATTGCTAAGGGTCGCTTTGTTGTCAGGTTGATTGGCATTTGGTGGATTAGGCAAAGTGTGTTTTGGATTTGATGTTGCTTTACTGGAACTTGGTTGATCTTGTAGAGTGTGAATGTCATCCGATAGCCTATCCTCCATTAGGGCCAATTGAAATGCATAAGGAAGCAGGGCTCTTATTTCTCTTCTTCTCTGGTTTAAGCCCGATAAAAGAAAATTTTGTAGCAATTCTGGGATGTGAAATTTGGTTAGGTCTTCAAACTCAAGATAAAACTCAAGTACTTGTTTGTTGTTGAAGCTTATAGTTCTCCTCTTAAATCTGTAGAGAGAAGGGCCAAATCTCTGATAACTTGTTTTTAAATTCACCCATAAGTGTAAAAGCTTATTAAGATGCATATATTGATACCTAAGTGCAGTCCATCCATATAAGAGGCAATTAAGAACTGTTCTTCCGATAAATTGTGATATTGAAAGTACTGGTGCTTTGAATGCCCTTTAGGGTTGTCTCCATTAACCGGCATATCTATTTTAATGCATTGACATGGGTGTGTGTGTATGTGGTCCGTTTGGGGAATAGATTCATAAAGGGATGCATCACATACCGGCTTTAAGGTTATTTTTCTAATGCTTTTCTATCATCAATCTCTTTTTAATATTTCATTCAATGCCATAGATTGAGGTCATTTGTCGCTCATTGTTGTTCAACCACATTCATCTAGGGTTTTGATGTGTACCTTGTGTTTTCGCCATATTTTCGATTGAGGATGTAGAATCAACGAGAGCACCAATACAAAGCCAATTTCGATTTAGGTCGCTGTGATGATCGGGTCTTTGGGTGTAAATTTGAGCTTGATTCACCTCGAGTTGACTCGCTTTGAGTGTTGGAACCTCGCTTCCTCGATCCGCTAGATGCCTTTTAATGCGTCAGGGATGCTATCATGAAGTTCTTTGAGTGAATCGCACCGCTGGATTGCTTACCGCCTTGACTTGATCGTGGTTCGATTTGTGAAGTTAGTGGATTACGATGTTGTCAGGCGCACTTGACGGGGAAATTGATTCAACCGTGGAATGATACCGGCCGCTTTTGGTCGTTGGATGATTCTTGGAGAATAACCTAACGATACTAACCTTTATTCTCTTGGTTTGTTTTGTTTCTGCTCGAACAAGAACTCCCAGAGGAAAGAGGTCTACTGAGTCTGAGGAGAACGACTTTCTCTGGAGAGCTTGGTGAGGGAAACCGAGAAGAACTCAGAAGAAGAGAGAAAGGGGAAGACCAAGAGCTAAGTTCCTTCTCAAATTCTGATTTTCCTATTGACGCCTTCCCATTTATGATGGTTTTCTCTTAGTATTCCTCTGGGTCTCAACCACTGTATTTTTTGAGATCTTGCCCGCCGTATCACTGGGTTTCTTGATTACCCCACGCCCTTCCGTTTCTTTTGTTCTTTCATAGACATGAGTTGTTCCTTTATCTATTCTTTAACAATATCTTGTATATTGTCACCGGGAAGTTCTTGTACTATTTAATATAAGTTCTCATACTTTGGGAACTTTAGTTGTTCTAGAAAACTTAAGTTCTATTTTGTTTTTCTTTATTCTCCTCTAAAAGTTTATGTTTGGAATGCTTCTAATGCTACTTTCATCTTCGTTTTTTATGTACTAATTTTTGTAAAGTACTGTAATCCTATTGCTGTATGTGATGATTTGGTATTTGGCTGATTTGGGATCATATCATTTTATCTCGTGATATTATTTGAATATCAACTAAAGTGGAAGTTTTCATATGACACATTTTATTATAAATAACTTTTATTTATCACAAGTTAAATATATACTTCATTATTAAGTTATTATCCTTCATGATTGTAATATATTTCTTAGATATTTTATAAGTTGTCATGCATGACTTTCATGTTCAAATATTATCGAATATACTATAGTAATTTCATATTATAATGTTATATGATCTAGATAGATATTTTTGCCTTATTTAGTTAATGGATAAATTCTTTAATGATCAATATGATAATGAGATGTATTTTCATGCGTATTTATTAAATATTTATTTATTATTAATATAAAATATGTATACTTTTTTACAATGAATGTGCCGATCGATAAACTCTTTTTTAATATTGACTAGTATTTATTGGTCCTCAAACAAATCATTTGATTTTCATAAGTTAGTGTTAATCCTTTTGTTTCAAAGGTTCATAATAAAAGGATTATCTAATTTGATGATGTTAACATCGTATAAAGCCTAATATGATACTTGTAACATATTAGAGGAAGATAAATTTACTGATAATTTTTTAATTAATTTATAGATTAAGCATGTCTTTTATTTTATTTTATTTTATTTTTTCGTGCAGCACAATCAAACTGGGAAGCCCCGGTTCCTTCCTCCAGAAGGAGAACTTGAAGCTGGCGGGCGACGGACGATAAAGGAGCAATTTTTTTGTTCCCCCATTTTTGACCTCAACCCTACTAGCCTAATACAATCCGAGTTGGCAGAGTGCACTGTTTCTTCTTTTCCTCATCGTCTCTCCGTCGAGGTGCCGGCGACTTCGGTGGGCAAGGAAGGAGCGCGGTAACGAATTCGAAATTATTTCCGCCGTATACTCTTTTTACGGTAACCTCGCTGCTCTGTTCGAAATCGAAACCTCGTTCCTCTTTCTTTAGCTGCTGCTATGGATTTGGACCCCGAAGGTATCTTCCGTGACGACCTGACTCTGACGATGACTTAATCCAAGAGAGGGAGCCCACGAAAGACTTCTCTGTCTACCTCGTTGACTCATCTCCAAAGATATTCGGCACGGTTGGAACACTTGAAGAAGATGAGAAGGGGAACTTTTTTCATGCTGCCGTCAAATGCATCTCCGAATCTCTCAAGGCTCAAATCATTGGTAGATCGTCCGATGAAATCGCGATTTGTTTCTTCAATACTAGGGAGAAAAAACATTCAGGATCTAAATGGCGTTTATGTCTTCAATGTTGAGGAAAGAGAGCTTCTTGATAGACCCACAGCAAGATTTATCAAAGAATTCAGCAGCGTTGAGGATAGTTTCATACATCATATAGGTAGTCGATATTGGATCGAGCCTGCATCAAGGGAGAATCCCTTGTACAATGCTCTTTGGGTTGCACAGGCGCTGCTGAGGAAAGGATCTGTAAAGAATGTGAGCAAGAGAATACTTATTTTCACCAATGAAGATAATCCTTTGGAAACATTCATGGAGCAGCGAAGGCAGATATGATCAGGACTACACTTCAACGTGCAAAGGATGCTCAGGAACTTGGAATATCTATTGAGCTTCTTCCACTGAGCAGCAAAGAATTTGATGTTTCAATCTTTTATGCTGATTTGCTTGGACTGGATGCTGAAGAAATGCCTCTTTTTCTTACTTCTGCTGATGAAAAATTAGAAGATATGGCCAATCTGCTGCGAAAAAGGATATTTACTAAAAGGAAGGTTAAAACAATCATGTTGGTGATAGCAAGTGGTATTACGATTGAATTAAATGCATATGCATTGATAAGACCTTCCACACCTGGGGCTATTATGTGGCTTGATTCTGTTAGCAATCGCCCTTTGAAGATGGAAAGAACATTCATCTGTGCTGACACTGGAGCTTTGGTTAAGCAGCCACGCACGCGCTTTCAAGAATTCAAAGGTGAAAATGTAAAGTTTACTGTAGAAGAGTTGGCAGAAATAAAGAAGGTTTCAGATGGCCATCTTCATCTAGTAGGTTTCAAGCCATTATCTTACCTGAAGGAATATCATAATCTGAGGCCATCTACTTTTATATATCCTACTGATGAGGAGATAGTTGGAAGCACTTGTGCTTTCGTTGCTTTACATAGATCAATGGTGCGCCTTCAGCGGTTTGCAGTTGCATTTTATGGAAGTTCCTCTCACCCACAGCTGGTTGCTCTTGTGGCCCAAGATGAAATTTTCAGCTCATCTGGCCAGCTAGAACCACCTGGAATGCACATGATTTATCTCCCATATTCTGAAGATATTAGATATCCAGAAGAGCTTCAAATTGACTCCAGTACACCTCGTGCAACTGATGATCAAATCAAGAAAGCTTCTGCTTTGATAAGGAGGATAGATTTGAAGGACTTTTCAGTTTGTCAGTTTTCAAATCCTGCCCTGCAGAGACACTACGGAATATTGCAGGCTTTAGCATTGGGTGAAGATGAGATGCCCAATGTCAAGGATGAAACGTTGCCTGATGAAGAAGGCATGGCCAGGCCGGGAGTAGTGCGTGCCATTGAAGAGTTTAAAATAGCTGTCTATGGTGAAAACCATGATCAAGAAGAAGCTGCAAAGAAGGGTTCAACTACTGAAGCTTCCAAGAAGCGAAAAGCAATCTACGAAGTTGCTTTAAAGGAGTCTGCAAGTTATGATTGGGCTGATCTTGCTGAGAATGGAAAGCTTAAGGATCTAACTGTCATGGAACTAAAGAACTACCTTACAGCTCATGGCCTGCCAGTCACAGGGAAGAAGGAAGCTTTAATAACCAGGATATTAACCCATCTAGGCAAGTAAGTTTGTCCGCGAAATCTGTCATGGGATGCAATTCCTGCTAATACTTCGAGGCGAAAGTTACGATTCTCTGTATTTTTATAGCTGCCGTTTTTGTTCATTTGTATTGTGAACATTTTTAGTACTTTTAAACTTCCAGTAGAAGTTCCAGTTTCATTAACACGTCTGCTTATGTGAATTATTTTATGGTTGTTGATTAACTGCTTCAATATTACTTTTCTAGAGTTTGAAGTTTCGAGGCATGAAAGGCATCAGCATGCTTTGCCATGAGGATATGTTACTCTCCGTCTTTGCTATAATTTAACACTAAATTTTGCTTTGGTTGCTTTGGTTGCTTTGGTTTTAAGGTGTTTGCGACACATTTCTCATAGAGCAATGTGTTATGTGAAACTTATCCTCTTTAGACATTGAAAATGTTTTATATAAATTTTTATTTTTACTATTTAATTTATCAATTATTATTAGATTGACCCATTGTAAGTTTGATGGAGGTTTGATGAATAAGTATAGAGAAAGGAGGATCTTCATATGATATTTGCTGATTTAGAGAAAGCATATGATAAACTGGTTTTCTAGAAAGGAAAGGATTTAATATTGGTTATATTCAGGTCATTAAGCATATGTATACTAGTGCTATTACTTGTGTCCAAACATTAGGAGGATTGACAAAATATTTTCCTGTTTCAGTTGGATTACATCAAGGATCGCTTTAAGCCCACATCTTTTGCTTTAGTTATGGATGTTCTTACTAGGCATTTTGGAGGATGTACCTCGACGCTGATGACATTCTTCTTGTTGATAAGACTAGAGAGAGAGTTAAAAGAAACTTGAATTATAGAGATCAACATTAGAGTCTAAAGGTTTTCATTTGAGTGGTACGTAAGTTCTAGTGGTGGTGTGATATTGAGTGATTAAGTCATTATAAACAGTGAATGTTTCAGATATCTAGGATTTTTTGTTTAAAATGATGGTGAAATAGTAGAATTCAAGTTGGATGATTGAAGTGGAGGAATGCATCCTACTGTTGTGATAGAAAAGTACCGCTAGACTTAAAAAATTTTATAAGATGGTGGTAGGACCTGCAATGATTTATGGGGCAAAATGTTACGGTAAAATAGAATCATAAACTGAATTAAGTATTGCAAAAGATGAGGATGAGTGGCTTTAGTCTTAGAGATAAAATAAGAAATGAATATGTTCGTAAAGGTTGGAGTAGCAGTAGAGCAAGATTAGAGAAAGTCGCCTTAGATGATTCTGTCCGATAACCCGCTCGGATAATCTGCCAGTAGAGATGTAGATTTGCCTTATTTTAAGAAATATAGAGGTAGGCCTAAAAAAGACTTGGTTATGATGTATAAAATATGACTTAAGCTTATTAGAATTAAATGAGAATTTGACACTTAATAGAACACAATAGAGAAAAAGGATTTATGTAGTTGTCCCCACATAGTGGGATAAAGGCTTGTTGTTGTTGTTGTATTAGATTTACACAGTGGCATGTTGGTAGCTATTTTTAACATTCTTTTTTGGTTTTATAATGAAGTTATTTGGGCTGCATATGTGGTATAAAGTAAATTTATATATTTTGGAAATACAAGTGTATGATTGATTATATTTTAAATGTAATGTATTTCATCAATGAATTTCAAATTCACCATCTATTTCATTTTTATATATATTTGGAATTCATTTAAATTGAGTGATTATTAAACACATAACAAATTATTCATTACTACTATTGTCTACGCTCTCGTCCGATCGCTGGCCCTCACCCACTAGTCACCCCTCCCTTATTGTCGCTATATTGCCACCAACACCGTTGGTGGTTGTTGTACCATCTCCACAAGTCATTAGTCTCTATTCACCATCGATCGTCACTTCTACTTCCCTTTGTTTTACCCCTTGGACACCTCCTATTGTTAGATGCCGCTACTTTATTTTACATTCATTTGCTTTACTAAATAATGGGAAGTCAACTCTTATATTTGTAGCATTTTAAATCAAATAAAATACAAATATTTCAAATACATTATTTTACTTTACACTAGATATGTTTTATATTGAGGAGCTATTTGATTAGTTGAATTTGAAATGCAGTAAAAGGATTATATAATGAAAAGTAAAAGCAATTTAATTGAATTACTTTTAGGTTCTTTGATTGAAAATACAACTAATGGAGTGTTAGTTTGTTTTCGTTTTTTTCTTGTTTAGTGTTATATAATATAATATTTTAGTTCAGCTAAATCGAATGAACACCATCGAACAAATAATTGCTCACGCTTATAAATAGAAATAAATATTTATCTGTTACCGCTTTGTTAACGAAACAACACGAGCTTTAACGCGCACGAAATGTCGCTGAATAATGAGATTTTACGCCCAATCGAGGTGTGGTCACGCTAAAATGGCATTCAAAGAATGATTGGTCGATGAGATTTTAAAATTCTCCTAAATTTATGTGAATTTTAAATGCATTGAATTTAAACTACAATGTATTTTAGAAATAGATTGAAAATTTACACTGCATTTCAACTACTTCAAATCAAATACTAAAATTTTTAAAACTCTTGCATTTTAAATTATTTTTTTAGCAAACCAAATAGCTCTTGAATTTCTTTTTAAACCAACCAAAGAGCCTCTTAATGGTTACTAATCTGATCGATGGACCTATAAAGCTACAAAAACCTATTAAGGTTTTGTTATCATATGAAGACAATCAAAATTGGAAAGATGATTACATTACGATAATATATTCTTATAAATTGAACTTACTGAAGATATCCTTCTTTTCATTATTTCTCTATGTATTTAAACAAAGGCAGTTGCATTAAGTCAAAAACATATATAGCAAATGCTTTTCTCTCTAGAATGATATTGGAAGAGGCTAATCCCAATCTTACCCCATATACGGGATTGTTTGTGTGATGAAGCTCGACCTTGCTGGCCGTCCCGCTACTTAACCGCATCACCACCATGCGACCGCTGCAGCCTCAAAACACCACCCCACCTGCCTTTGTTCTCACCTATATGCTCGCATCTCCCCTTGCTAACTTGTCTGTCCATGCCATATACATTGTGTTTATCTTCTTCATCTATGCTTGATTAAATTCCTCTTGCACTCTCGTCTCTTTTAAAAAAAAGGCAATATTTACTTAAGATCATATATATATAACTGTCACATAATTTAATTTTTGCATTATTATTACCAAAGTATATATACATATTTAGTATTTAATAATATATCAATTATCTTGAATGAGTTGAATATAAACAAAGTTTATTTTATTTTATTTATTAAAGATAGAGCTTAAATATTATGTTTATATTGAGTGATTAATTAACAAACAAGCTAAATAGCTAATTTGTTATTTTCAAGCAACATGCTAGATGAACACCATCATCGCTTATATCATCATGTACTACATTTTTTCTAAAATAAATTCAAACATTCATTGATATGACATTTCTATAGCCACATTATCTTTAGTGCAGTTGATAAGGGCGAATGTGATTGGATATTCTCCAGTCCGCATTCGATTTCCCTTCAACGCGAGATATACTACCTTAACAGGTGAAAAGAAAAAGAGGTCTGTGGGCTCGGGGTTGCTAGATTCGTCCGGGGATTAGTCATGTCCAAAATTATATGATATAATGTGGGTAGAATTAGGGGAGGATATCTGATTATAAAAAATAATAATAATAATAAAACAAATAAAAATAAAAAACAACCACTTTCCGCGTCAGGTACGGCTTGCGTGCCTTCTTAGCTGCTAAGAAATGAAAGCCTATTTATAGCGCGGTCGCCCATTTACCTGTCCAAAACATCTGGCCTTTTCCTACTCATCATCACTTGCTAGCTTTGACGCTCACCAAAAGATGGAAGAACCCCTACTCACAGGTACGCTTTTCCCTCCCCACCACTCTAGGTTTCTGGTTTTGAATTCTGTGTGATGCATATCATCGAACATCCTATGGGTAGGTGAAGCTCGCGGCAAGAAAGATGAGGGCTGGAGATCTTAACAGCACGTTGGCAGGAGTACTTCTGTGCACGTTCCATCATCGGCTACTGGTGGGGAGGAGGTAAGCGTCGATGAGATCAGAGCGGCCTCTATCTTCTCGGAGTCCGTTTACCCGCCGTCCATCCACGGAGCTCTCGTTTCCTCACCGGAATCGTATCATCATCAAGGTATATTAAACCAGATTTGGTTTGCATCCTTCACTGATGGCGGGGTTTTATGCAGTTTCCTAAATTAGCTAACTCGGATAGTGTGAAACTCAGCAAAATTCACTTTTTGTGTAACCCTTTTGTCAGGAGTGTGTTATCTATATCATGTCGTCTGGTTTCAGCTTGGAAATCAATACTAAATTAGAACTCTATAATAACTCCAAAATCCTTCAAATGTGATGATTTCATTTTTACACTCAATTTAAGTGAAAACTAAATAATCATTTTCTTGCATGTGATTTAGATTTACGAGCAACCGAATGAGTCCTAGGCACAAATCAAAAAAATTAACGAACTGTAACTACTCGCAAATGAGAAAACCTTCAAGTGCTTGTGCAACTGAACTTTGATGTTCTTCTGACCTTCAGATTTTAATGGAATTTTATGGAAATAATTGAACACCTGTTTCAGAGATATTAGTATAGGAGGTAGAGAAAATTGTTGTAGAGCGTTTAGAACAGCAGGCAGGCTTGTAGCCATCATGTTAAAGCATTTGTAAAACGCCATTTTCGATAAAAGTTGTCACTTTTCATTTAATTGAGGGTCCACAGGATAATTGATCGGTGCATGATTCTGCACATGGAACTTGATATTTCTCAGACCAGCAAGATTTGATAGATTCTAGTTTTGAGCCAATTGTTTTAATTTTGATTTTGTTTTGTCTTATTTAAGTCATTATTCTTGTTGCACAATTTTTCTGTTTCATCAATGTGTTCTTTTGTTAATTCAAGCATGTTATTTTGTCTCCTGCCATTTGCAGATCAAGCGATCATCTCTCAAGCTGAGTATGGCAGAGACCCACGGGGATATGCTCCAAATGAATTCACAAGGTTTTTTGTGCAACCATATTACTTGTTTTGGACTACAAAGTAGAATTTGTTATTGAGTCAACGCCTATCATGTTAAGCCGTGGGCATGTACTTTTTGAGCTTAACTTTGACAAAGTTTATAATTTGCCAGTTTTTTGTTTGCTCAGCTCTGATCAGTTGGATTCAAAACTGCAAGCTGCAGTTAACAACACTGATTGAGTTGTAACTGGTCTTCATCTAACAGAATTTTCTGTCGTTAAGTCAACAAAAATGCTTACAAGTACTAGGAAAACACAAAAAACTTAAACTTTAATAATTCCAACTAATATTAATTCATTATATATGTTTGATTCTTTGAATCCCAAAATTTAGCTAATGGTTTTTTGTATTTACATCATTTATGTTATTCTCATTATAGCTGTGATCAACCAAGGCTTGTACACTCAGAGATTTTTTCATAGATTTTTTATTAAGCTATTTAAATTTCTGGCTTAGAGTATTTCTAAGATTACTGATTCTGTAGCCTATGCATATTTATTTAATGTTGCTGTTGGTTCATGCTGGAATCTTCATTTATGGCTGATGATTTTAATTGTGGATCACTTTTAGGCAAATACTAGATGAAGTGGAGATTAGACATTTACTTATTGATCATGTTGGGCATCATTTTTGTTGGGGAAGCAGACCAGCCAAGACATGGAAGATTGTTTCAATTGAGGACTGCAATGTCTATGTTGGAACTCTAGAAACTTTTATAGAGGAGAGAGAAACTATAAGAGAAATAGAGCCATACTTTGGAGGTGAAGTTGATGGAAAGAACAAAGGGACAGCAGAACTTGCGGTATGGGAATTGGATTTGAGATCAGAATTCCCTCTTCTATTTGTGCCATACAAGGAAACAAGTATTAAAATCCCTCATTCAGAAGCTCTTGAAAAATGTACAGGTGACAATTTGTAGATTATTATATTTTGGTAAATTTAATCTGCATTCGCAATCTTTTCCCATGATTTAGTGCTACCATTGCTGAGTAACATTTTCCAGAGTTTTAATAGTTCTATATAATAATATGCACTAATATGACAGCATAGGATTTTTATTCGATGTCAAAGCAATCTGAAGTGCTGATGAGTGTCTTCCAAAGTGTTCAAGTTAATCATCATCAAAAAATGAATGATGATTACCTAGTTAAATTAGTTTAAACTTTAGGGAACGTGGTTATCCATCCATGGCTAACTTTCTGGATTATGTTGTATATTATCATACGACTTATTTCACCATCAATATGCTTTCTGTTTTTGCAACAACAAGTGAATGATAAATGACAAGAATTGAAGAGAAGTATTTGAGTAGTTTATTCCAACATCCACATAGTATTTATACAATCTTAGGAGAGTTTCAAATATAAAAATATAAGATTAAAGGATAATAGTTACATATCACTTACAAAAGTTTATGGATTGATGAGTTGGTAGAATGAAAATGCAAAATAATTGAATAGTCCATAGATGGATGAGTAGGCGGTAAGGATCCTACAAATTAGCGAGGTTCCAATGGAAGAGGAAGCTAGGAGAGATGAAGTATTGGTGAATGGGGCTCCGAAAATGTTTGCTCAGCTCCCTGAGGAAGTCTTTTTGGTCCAAGTCAAACTTTTAGAAAACAAATTAAGGAGATCTATCATCATAGCTTATAGCGGATGGTGGAGAGGATGATGACAAATTCGATCAAGATTTCATTTTTTGTCATCTTTAGTTATTGTGATTCTTATTCTACTTATTCAAAAGAAATAGTTGACCTAACCTAATCAAATGATCTTTGTCCGCAGCATTCTTGTTTCATTCAAGGGGTTAGGATGGATGTTTGTCTAAAGAGGCAATTTCAAGTCCATTTTAATTAATAAAATGATTTGTTTTCTATCATATGTACCTTATGATTTACACCACTATTTGTCAATAAATAAAAATTTTGACTCTACACTTAACAAAGATCATCTTCATTTCCTCTAGTTGACACCTAGCCCAACTCTACTCTTTTGTGTATTTGCCAATCGACCATTAGTTGACACTTCTTCACAACTTGACACCCATTGGCCATTGCTCATATTCTTATGCATGTTGCCCTATATAGCAAAATTGATGTAAACTTTTAGAGGACCTTTAGGTGAAGGCTTGGTTAATTTGAGGCATATCTTGAGGCTTGTCTCAGGGTGAGGCGCATGCAAAGCGCTTTTAATAAAAGAAAAAAGTGTATGCCTCAATTGTTTGAGGAGTGTATTAAGGCATGATTGGGATGCATTTAATGAGGCACACACCTATATTTGAGGGCTTGCATGAAAATTTTTGAGCATGATAAAGATCCTTTGGTTATTATTGATGTGCCGTCCAATGAAGAATTATTTGTAAATGATGATAATTGAGTTTTTTTGTCATAATTACAAGAGGAAAACTCAAAGTAGACTTTTTAATGAAGGAATAACAATATCAAAAAGTGAAAAAAGAGAAAGTAACAAGAAATCATTAGAATGAAACTTTATGTAATAGAACTAATAAAAGGTCAATATAATTATTATTTTAAATAATATTTTTGTTAGATTTTATTGATTTGGTAGAGAAAGCTAATTGTTATTAAACACAACAAAGAAAATTAGGAGGTTGTTGATATAATTAGGGATGAGGGACACAAGAAAGCGATCAATCATAATGATAATCTAGGTTGCACTAATATGAATACCGAGATATAGACATGAGATATATTTATTTTAAAAATATAGTATGCATTGAGATATGATATTATAAATGTATAATTTATATAACTTATAAATTTTAAAATAATATATAATAATCACGTAAATTATATAAGCATTAATTAAGTTAAAAAAAAATCTAACATTAAAAGGACAAAATTATTGGCATTTAATGACACAAAAAAAATTAATAAAAGTTTAACATATTATTTATAAATTGTGATAGTAGGTAAAGAAATAGTAAACATTATTTAAAAATTTAATATAATAAAAACTATTTAAGTTAACAATAACTTAAAAATATTTAGTCATCAATAATTGTTAGAGTATTACATTCTAACATAATTATAAGTTATTTGGTGCCATATATATTATTAAAGTATAATATTTAATTATACATTTAGTTAATATTTATAAAGTTTAAACTTAATTTTTCAAGACACGAGTGTCCAAATTTATTTTATTTTATTTTATTTTTTAAATTGGACACACAACAAGCCTATCTGACATGTGTCGAATGCATGTTGCAAGCGTGTTCGTGTTTGACACATGTTGGTCATTGCATACCTCTTTCATATGAAGTGTTGTTGTATCATAGATGATGATTTCAAGGAAGACTCTCAAAATGATAGGAGTGGAATATTCTTTCGAATTCAAAGTTCTAAGTCATAACTAGTTTATTTAGGATCTATTTACTTTATTTTTTTGAGCTTCTTATTTATATTATTTCTTTGAGCTTCTTATTTATATATACTTGTTTATCTTAGACTTGTCATTTTAGTATTTGTATGAGCTTTTAGAATATTACGTTGTTACTTTTAGAAATTCTTAATATTTATTAGAAGAAAATCAAGCTCAAATTTGTATGATGTTAAGGAAGATTATTCTCAAATACTTTATTTTATATTTTTTAATTGAGTTATTGGTTTAATTTTGAGGCTTAAATCTTTAAATGCCTTAAGGTTTATGCATTGCCTCACAAAAAGAAATGTCTCAATACTTATTACATAATTTTAAACATTGAGTGAAAGCAATAACTTGATTTGTGACCTCTTGGGTGGTGGAGGGCCAAGTGGAAAGAGGGGATTAGGATCATGGATAGATTTGGAGCTGAAGCTTCTTATTTATAAAATAGTATGCTCTTTTTAAAGTGGAGGGTTGAGGAAGTCAAAATTAAAGTTTTAGGATATTAGGAAACTAATGAATATATTTTTATAGTTTTTGAATGAGTAGTTTCAAAATTTGTCTTTTTTTTAACCTTAACAGGAAATTATTCCTTATGTTGGGGTTTTGACTTGTATATATTGAGGAAAATGGGGAGTTGAGTGTTAGTTGAATGGGCTTATATGGAATGTGAGGGGAGGGATGGAAGTGCTAGAGGGGTTTAGAGGCTATGGGAGGCTAGGGTTTAGGGGTTGGCTTGGCCTAGTTGTTAGGAGTTGTGTTTGAAAGGAGAGGAGAAGTCGATGGAAGGGATCGCTAATGACTCGCCAAAGTCCTTGGGGAATAACCATAAAGCTTCAGTAGTAGAGCAGTCACCAAGCTTTTTCACATAATATTCATACAAGAAATATATAATTATTCAATGATAATCTGGAATAGCATGGTATATTTATAGGGTTTTGCAAGCAGATTGCTGATTGAGGCTTCTGAAAAGCTTTTGGAGCTACTAAAATACTATTGTATTGATTGATGACATGGCTTCATACAATGAAAAACAAAAATAACAAAAGAAATTGCAATCAAAAGCTTCCAAAATGTGGAGAATTCAACTTACCAAAATAAGAAGGTATAGCAGTCCTACGAGCACGCAATCTCTCAATCTCTCTTCATTACTTGTTGTGGCCATCCAAAGCATCAAAGGATTTAATTTTAAGCATTCTATTTATTCCACATTGAATTTGGAGAGAAGAGGGGTTAACCTGTGAATGATGATGGACTCAAAACTTGTGGAGTGCCTTGACATGTAACCTTATTTTCACTATTATGGTAGCATTACATCAATTACTCCATCAATACCTGACGACCATTGATTATTGGCCATATGCTAACAACCTACATGTACTTATCAAACATAGATTTGTCGGTCTACCTCTAATGTTCATATCTCAGCACCACAACAATTATCACCACTTATACATATAAATATAGATTTGACTGGTGGGTCAATTTGCATTCACAATGTGGAACTTGCCATTTCAAAAAATTATGTGTCCCATTTTATTTTAGACTTGCCTGTCTATGGCCAACGTATGTTTTCCTCAAATCACATTCACGATGTGGCACTTGCCATCTCAAAAAATGGCGCGTCCCATTTCATTACTGACTTGCCTGTGTATGGTCAACGCCTGCTCTCCTATTATTTTTCAATTTGGAGGCCTTCCTTGTTGCATATGCTCAGCTTATAGATAGCTTCAATTTAGACTATTTTGAAGTTACAAATCTAGTTGTGACTGAACTCTAGTATAAACACCTCTCTATACATTTTGTATTTCTTTTCTCTTGCTAGGATAATAAACAAAGTTGGCTCCCCATACATTTTTTAAATTAAAGTAGAATACCCCTCCCTTTGCACAATATTCATAAAATTGAATGCCAAACCATTAAAATATTTTTTATTTGTATTCTTCCTATTTAAGTGCCCATTCTCACTTAACCGAAGATACTTCCAGTCATGACTACTTAACTTCTATGTAAATTAACAATATTTTGATACATATGTTAAAATTCATTAACCATTTATTCAATATTGTATTATGGCTTCTATGAAAATATCAATGTTATGACTTAAAATGAACAAAAATCATTATAACTTTTCATTTTTGTATGAAGATTCAAATTTTAACTTTTAGATGTCTATTCATCACATGTTATAATCATGTCTAGTCTCTCTTTTTTTTTTAATTAAAGGGAGATTGTGCAACCTTCCCCTTAATCATAAGACAATGAAGGAGGTGCACCCTACCGCATCCCACATCATAATAATTCCATTAATGTTGACATCCTGATAGTCACGACAAACCTTTTGGCTTAACGACCTATTGTTTAGGTTAATGTATAGTGTGATTTAGTTGTTCACTAATCTCTATCATGAATATAAATTTATTCAAATAAAGGTAAATATGAAGTTCAAAATTACCTCAAGTGTGTTTTTTAATGAGTATCCTTTTTTTGGTTAAACATCTTATACCTCTAGTAATATTTAATAAGATGCTTACCCCTCATTAACTAGAATATTCTTAACTTACATGATCAATAAACTGCCTTAATTAATACTATTATGAAAAAAATTATATGTAAATAAAAGAGAGAAAAGGTTGTGAGTTATTTGATTCTCTTAGGTTGATGAGCTCAGCAATTTTATTGAGTGATGGCCTGAGGAATAACGATCATAAGGTTAATTGGGTGATAAGTATAAGATTTTTTTTTAAACAATGGTGGTTTGTTTAATTAACCTAATAATGGATGTGAAAATAACTTAATTTAAAGAAGAGAGAGAATATAGTCACCTAAATATTTGATTTGTGGTACATTGGGAGATGGGAGGGTGAAGAATATAGGACTTAGGTTTAAGAGGAGGTAAAAGAATGAGGACAATGGAGGGGTACATGTGGGATCCGAAAATTCGCCACCGACCTCTTTTGGAATAAAAAAAAAAGAGTTGTTTAAGTGTCGGTGATAATTTCAGAAGACAGATAAATAGTAGATAGACTACCTGTGAGATTTTGTTCTCATTTGGTGAGAACTTTTATATCTGTTCGATTTCTATGGCAAGCTATAGTTAATTACCTCCCAATACCGAGAGCACTTTCGATTACAATAACGAATCTAAAGAACGCAGATATAATCAGTGAGTGAATTTAAATTTATTATTTTAATTTAAACTTTTGGGGGGAACGACGCGCTCATCTAGATTCCATGGTTCCGCCATCCCATCCGGTCTCGGTCCGCCAATGTAGGAGGTAGTCGACCCAACCAGAAGGATCTGTCACAACACACGTTACATCAAGGTGTCCTTGTATGGTGGAGTTTGTAAGGGACAAATATAAGTCAACCTACTAACATAGGGTTTTGCCCAACCAAATATATTCTACATTTCATACCAAAGAGCAAAGTCGGGAACATTCTGGCCGCGGCTCGTAATTTTAGGTGTCATATCGCGAACCACCGGAGGGTTCGGTCGTAATGCCATTTATATAATATTTCACAGAAACCACGGACAGAGGACACGCCACCCCACGCTTTAAATATTTGAGTGTGAAGGTAGTTATGTATTTAATTTGACATCTTTTGTGAGAAAAGTTTTTTAATTTGTCACCCAAGACAAACAAATGGAGGGTGGATTGATTTTTTATTTTAATTTAAATAATTAATTTCATTTTTATTTATATTTTGTTATTTTCTTTGAATTTTGATCATTTACGATTAATTTAGATTTGAATATATGATCATTTATCATTGAAATTTTAATTGTAGTTATCCTTCTCGATCATGTAATATCAATGGTAGACTTATCACTGCCCGATTTTACGAGACGTGTCTTAATTCATTATCCCAAGATAATCCTTCAAAACCTTATCCACCTAAATAAACATGTAGGATCGGGTTTGACTTTTCTTCGAAATTGTTAATTTTGTGTTTATGCCGATTCATATCTTGTATTATATGATAAAATTAAATTTTCTCGATATTATTAATTTGAAATTCTTATAATATCAAATTTTAGGTTTTATCGGACTCACCAAGCAAACCATGTATATCATCGTTCTTTTGATTGATGATGATTATCAACATACATACAAATATCTGCTCTTTAAAATTTGTATGTAATGTAAATGTCAAGTTGAAATGTGCCAATTTGGTTTAGTTCGATATGATATTTTAGGTTTGATCCGTCCAAGACCAAACCGGAAGATCTGTATTTATATTTGATTTAGTAATTATTCCAACATGCATACGAATATCTATTCTTTGGGAATTGTATGAACATTAGAATGTCTAAGTTGGAGTTTATATGTCGAGTTTTGATTTTTTTAGGTTTTGTTAACCCGGACCCGGTCTGAAGACCAAACCGGGATAGATAGACCCTGTCAACTCTAACTATTTTCTCGAGAGGATCTGGGATTAATTATTTCAAGATCTATCGCTCTCCAAACGCCACAACTCTAGATTATACTGAGGATCGGATAGACTTTTCTTCTTATGACCTTGAATTTGAGAGATATTAACAATGATGCCGATATCTTACCATTTAGTAACTAACTTCTAAGATTTATAACAAGATCATTAGATTTTAGGTTAACTAACGGCCCAAGACCAAACCGGGAAAGATTGTTCTTTATATTTGACTTGCATTTGGATCACATGTCCTTCAGATATTTGATATTGAATATTTCATTTGGGCAAAAAAAAAAAATGAAGTGAGGAATCTAAAATAGACATAATTGTCTGATTGAACACGATACGAATTTTAGCCAAAATCTCCTTTATGCCACAAATCGAGAATATAGAAATAAATCATTTGCCTATACGATCAAATATAATAATGCCTAAAATAAACTTAAGCACTTGATTTAGTATAAAACCCTTTCTATGTAAATCAGAAACATAAATGAAAAATGAATCATTTTGAAGCTACGATCAAATATAAAGAATGCCTAAAATGAACTTAAGCACTTGATTTGGGCAAGAACCCTTTCTATGTGGCAAATCAGAAACATAAAATGAAATAAATTATTTTGAAGGCCCATATGATCAATCATCCATACCATGTTTCTCTTGATAGGGGGGGAGGAAAAAAGAGATGAAGTAGATGTCATATGTCATTTAAGAGACAAGTGGATTAATTAAAATCCACCTCCTTTACATGCAAACTCAAAAATGGGACAAGACTCATTAAATTTATTAAGAAGATATGAAAAGAGTTTATTTTCCTTCAAAGGAATTGATAAAGATGTATAAGGCATGCCACATGTCCATATGTGCATGTGATAAATGACATAAATTTAGATGATTTTCTTCAGCGAACTTATGACAAGACACCATATATGTCGACGCCATAAGATAGATGAAAAGAAGGAAGTTTTATAAATAAGAGAGGATTCACCTCTCATGAAACTTATTTCCTATCTTCCTCTTCTTTAAGACTACTAAAGTTCTTTCAATCAGAAGGGTGTGCACATGTTGTAGTTTTCTTTCTAACTTGATAATTTTCTATTTTGATATCTTCACGATAGATGTCATGTCATATGGTAGATTTAATTTATTCCATATGTGTGCTGTTTTCACTATGTCTCATGTATGTAAATCATGGAATAAAAGAAAAGTAGGAGGAGAATTATGTTTGAGCACATATCTAATGTGTATTTCATAACATGTCAAACTAAATAGAATCCAAGGTGAGCATTACACAATACATGCCATAATAAAAAAAAAATAGCACATGATAAAAAATTCAACACATAAGTATTTATATTAACCACTTTATGCCATACTGCTACAAATAGGATGCTTCACGATATAGAATTGAAGATAAAGTATTCATATATGACATAAAGAAGCATTTAAATCGATTCATGCCATATACGCCACAAATAGGATAGCTTGCATTGCATTGGAACCAAAGTAAGTTCATGAAAATAATATATATATTGAACATTTGCATGTAATGAAATAAGGTCACCTTTTCTTTTAATTT